>CAUYLG010013732.1:0-50718 GCA_963573385.1 Cacajao melanocephalus
TATTGTAAACAGTGCTGCAGTGAACATACATGTGCATGTGTCTTTATAATAGAATGATTTATAATCCTTTGGGTATACACCCAGTAATGGGATTGCTGGGTCAAACGGTATTTCTATTTCTAGATCTTTGAGGTATCGCCACACTGTCTTCCATAATGGTTAAACTAATTTACACCCCCACCAACAGTGTAAAGAGTTCCTGTTTCTCCACATCCTCTCCAGCATCAATTGTCTCCTGAATTTTTTAATGATCACTATTCTATTCTAACTGGCATGAGGTAGTATCTCAATGTGATTTTCAGACTATTTCCTTTTCTGGGGTGAGTTTAAAAATACAGAGAAACGCTGACCTAGGAAATACTCTAGTTTCTTCTCCAAATACTTTGAAGACCATGTGAATATTTCTTCTTCTAGGCTCCATTTCTAAAATATATGAAGACATTTTGAATCAAGCTTTCCTCATCTACCTTATAGGGTTGTGGTGAAGATCAAATGATAATGTCTATGTAAATATTTTGAAGTGTAAAAATCCTACATATTATCAAACATCGTTATTGACTTTCTCCCATAATGAGCAAAAATAAAACATAGTTCTTAAACAGAAAATATAATATCTCACTATTTGAGACAACTCATACTCCCAGCTCCTTTACAAATGGAGGTGATTCCAGGTGATCACTTTGAAATGTGGTTCTTCTACTCGACAGATTTAGGTATATTACTAAATACACTTTAAAAGAAGGTTTCCTATTTCTCAACTTAAGAAAATTGTGTAGGAAACAATTCTCTTTTCCTTCAAGTACATCAGTTTTTACTTTTCAGGTCTTGTGTCCCATTCTACACTCCTAAAATCACACACATTATACTTGAATAATGAAATGTCTAATGTTATTTAGAATTGCTTGATCACATGGATTATTTTTCTCTATTTGATTTTTTTTTACTTAAATCTAGTTTATTTATTCTCCACTCAAAAAATGTATTGAAGACCAACTACTGCTTGGACTCTGTCCTAGGCACTGGACATACAATAGTAACTAGAATAGACAATATTCCTAGCCATATGATGCTAACAATGTTAAATTTTACATTAGTTAGGTGCTCCTGGAAAACAATAAAAATTTTGAAATCTTCTCATCCTTTTGTGTTTTCAGATAGGGCTACTACTGCAAGGGACAATGCTTCCCCGTATGACTTAGATATATAAGATTCACGGATGCCCCCATTGTTTACCTATGACAAGGCCAGACGCAGGCCCTCCAAATTCCCATTCTTTCATTCATAAATAATGCTTGCACTCCTTTACCAATCTGGACAAAATACCTGCTATTTTGACTTGATGAAATTTTAGTGAAGCTTCTGCAAGACCCTGAACTTGAATTACCTTCAGCCAGAGGCAGCCTACAACCCATCCATTAGGACCTTCTTGAGAATAGCTGATCTTAACATATAACAGTCAGTCATCTGCTATCTTATCAAACAACTCTTTCATCCCACCCACTGGTATCCATTGAGCCTTGTTTACTATTCCCTATAAATGGAAAGCTGTTTTCTGACAAACCTTTCAGATCCTTCTAGTTCTCATGGTCAGAATATTTTTATTGAAATAATTCCCCCAATCTATTGCAGTATTCTTCTTCTCTCCTGTTGCAAATATATGTTTGGGTCTCTCCTAACCTCACTCTGGATTTTCTTTTAATTTGACATGCTTAAGTAGAAATGGATGTGAATTACTGTGCATAATATTAAGTTATATAATATCTAATCCTGAGCATAAAGTTTATAATGTTCTTCTGAAACTTAAGGAAGTTTGTTAGTATCCTCTAGTTTCATTTCTGGTGTCCATTTCCAGCAGGTGACATGTGGGCATTTGACCTAGATGGAAAACAATGTAAATTTATTTCAAGGACAATATTATCAGATTGTGACGGCCATTGGGAATCCAGTATTAAGAGTTCCAACTCAAAATGCATTCTCTGGAAGATGCTCTGACTACCAATGTTTTTTTTGTTTGTTTGGTTGGGTGGTATAGACTCACATGTGATTCATTTATACCACCCTCTATGAGCCTCAATCCAGGTTTTTCCCAAATTATTTTATTAATTTCCATGATACTTTCATCTCAGTTTTTGATTCCCATTGCCAAAACACAGGGACTCTTTTCCCTATTTTACCTATTAGTTGCCTGGAAGCCTACCTTTAAGAATCTCTCTCTCTCTCTCTCTCTCTCTCTCTCACACACACACACACACACACACACACACAGAGTCATTCTTCCTATGTTATCTGTATTCTTAGTCTTCGTTTATCTGTCTTTATGATCTTGGTTTTTGCAAATATAATAGATAAATTCGGCCTATTTTTCTTGGGTCAGGTAAACCCATTAAAGCCAAAAACCAAAACAACTTCTTTACCCACAACACGTAACTTTTACTTCCAAGCAGCTATGTTGAAGATCACTTTAATTATCATCATCTACTAACAACTTTGTTACTCTTTTTACCTGAAATGTATAGCTGCTCAAAAACCTTAAGGTGGTAACATAAAATGAAAGCAAGTGCTGATTTTAAATACGGAGATTTCAGATTGGGAATTTACAGCTGAAATCCACATCTGTGCTGAAGCCAGTAAAAGTGAAAAAGGGAAATTGGTGTGGTGAAAATGAAAAAGTACAGAAGGGTAATATTTTTACTAATTAGGAAAAGGGCTTAAGTTTGGGCCTACTTCTTAGTTTTTCCTTTTGCAATTATTTGGAATTTTAATTTTTTTCAAAGGAAATGAATGATTTAAATATAAAGCAACATTTACAAAGGAAACAATGCTTTCATGTTCTTTCAACTGTCTGTATGTTAAGATAAGCAGGATTCAATAAGCTATAAATACAGATTAAATGACGGACATGTGAAAACTACCTAGTACACACTATCTTGACACTTAATAAAGGCAAGAATTCATGTTTTACAATTTTTCACTGAAATACACTTGGCTTTCCCTGAAACTCTCTCTCATTCTGAATATCACATTTCTTCAACATGAAAAATGGAATGACAGCAACACAACTTCTTTTATTTCCTTTTTCCCGATTTGCAAAACATCTGAGAAAAGGAAGCCATCTGCTACTATCATGTAAACAGGCCAAAAGGACTGGGCAGAGGAGAACAAGTCTGGTATTACAGCCACATCTGCTGGCCCAGATCTCAGCCAGGCTCCTGCCCCAGAAGTGTGGAGGAACCAGGGATACCAATTCTGGCAAGTATTTTGTGGTCATGCTGGTGTTCTGCAGGACAAGGAACAGCTGCAAGGAGCAGGGGTGATACAGCAGGTTGTGAAATGAGATATGGGCTTATGTCAGAGTCATTAAGCATTTCTGATAAACGGGCTTCAAATTAATTGCTGGTTCTACTAATTAATTTATTGGAGTTGCTGAAATCCTCAGGCCTGGCTGTGACTGTTAGCAGAGCAGAGTGATACTTCAACATGGAGAGTATTATTTTTTCCCTCAAATGAAGAATTTGGATTTGGGCTTAGTTGTAGATGCAGCTTACCAAAACATATCAACAATAAAAATACTAAATAATTCAAAAACACTTTTAATGCCTAGAAACACTTGAGTGGTGATTTTTGGAATCAGAAGAGTAATCACAGTTCAAATTCTTGTAATTGCTATTGGATGGCCTGTGGAATGTACCAAATGCAATCAACAGGCCTACATAGAATTATCATTGTTTTAATTGGCTAAGTGTATACCTCTGTCCTAAAAGAGAAGCTGAGACATCTAAATGGCAAGATTAGGAGACTGTCGACATGTGTCCACATACTTCAGAAATAAATTCTGAGGTTTTCATATATGTATATGCACACACAAATATGTAGAGAGAGATATATATACATACATGTGTATATATATGTGCATTATGAATTTGTGTGTGTGTGTGTATATACGTACACACACATACACATAACTTTCTTCTTGTCTTAAATGAGAATTATTTCTTAAGAGGAAAAATATTTTTACCCAATATGTGCCAATATATCTCATTGGATTGGTATTATATAGAGGAAATTTAAAACGTATATTTTATATACATAATCAACAATCCCTTAAATATGCTTGTTTAAAAATAACTATAACTAAAAGCATATATTTTTAAATATATGCTTTAAAATATATTTACAATTTAAAATGTATTTGCTACATTAATTTAAAATTTAATAATTTAATTTAAAATATATTCTCTACATTATTTTATTTTTTGTCTTTTTAATTTGATTAGACAAATAATATATGATATTTTTGTGACAGGTCTCATTCTGTCACCCAGGCTATAATGCAGTGAAGTATTATAACTCACTGTTTTTTCTTTAAAAATTGAGTCCAGAAATAGATTAGAAATTGAGAGTCCCTAAACCCTCACCTTTTCATAGAGATAAGCATAGAGATAACCATAAATTATAGAGATAACCATAAATAACACTTTCATAGAGATAACCATAAATTATCATGCTTTATTAAACAAATATGGAATTATAATTTATACACTTTTGGAATATGTGTATATTATGTATATGTATGCAGCACACATATATTTATATGTTTCAAACTATGCTTTTTCTTGTTCTCACTTAATGTGTGTGTGTGTGTATATATATATCTCTGTGTGTGTGTGTGTGTATATATATATATATATATATGTATATATATAGAGAGAGAGAGAGAGAGAGAGAAAGAGAGAGAGAGGAGAGACGGAGTCTTGATCTATCACCAGCCTAGAGTGCAGTGGTATGATCTTGGCTCACTGAAACCGCTGACTCCCTGGTTCAAGCCATTCTGTTGCCTCAGCTCCACTAGTAGCTGGGATTACAGGCACATGCCACCATGCCCAGCTAATTCTTGTATTTTAGTAGAGGACGTTTCACCATGTTGGCCATGATGGTCTCAAACTCTTGACCTCATGATCCACTTGCCTCAGCCGCCCAAAGTGCTGGGATTACACGTGTGTGAGCCACTGCGCCCGGCCAGTAGTATTTTTGATTTAGTTACCTTTCTTTTTATTGGCTTTAAAATGCTTTATAGATGATCATATTTTTAATTAAAACCCATAAATGGACACTCAGAAAATTTCCAACTTTTATTGTCACAAACAACTTTTCAGCTGGGAATGGTGGCTCACACCTGTAATCCCAGCACTTTGGGAGGCCAAAGTGGGCCGATTGCTTGAACTCAGGAGTTCAAGACCAAACTAGGCAAAATAGTGAGATCTTGTCTCTACAAAAAGTACAAAAATTAGTTGAATGCAGTTGTGGGCACCTGTTGTCTCAGTTTCTTGGGAGGCTTAGGTGGGAGGATTGCCTGAGCCCAGGAGACAAAGGTTGAGGTTGCCATAAGCAGAGATCGTGCCACTGCACTCTAGCCTGGGCAACAGAGCCAGACCCTGTCTCAAAACAAAACAAAACTAAATAAAAAACAATCATGTGTTGATAATTTTAATACATAACATCTTTATATATGTGTGTACTATTTCTTTTGAATAAATTGCTAAAAGTAGAATGTTCTGCAAACATGTAGCACATAGTTAATTTTAATATTCAGTCCCAACTGATATTGGTTTGTTTAACTAGTTAAAGAAGTGACAGATGTGATAAAGAGAAAGCAGTTAAAATAGGAAGTAATGATATTTTATAATAAAACATACTTGCCATTCATTTTGAATAGATATTCTTAATTTATTCATTATAATTAATTATAAGTCTGAATTAATTATAAGTCTGAATAATGACTTCCCTTACATATGTTAATTATTACCAGTTGAATAGGCACCATCATTTGAAGGCGGATGTGTGGTACTTGCCATAGAGGATCAAAAGGGTGAATTCAATGTAAAAGTTCTGAATTATTAGGCACATAAATGCCAAGGTTGGGAAAATTAAAATATCTTTCCAACACCTAAATTATTGACCATATTTACACTGGATTTTAGATAACAGGAAATAAATGGGTTTGTTTGTTTGTTTGTTTGTTGTTTTATTTTGAGACAGACTTTTGATCTTGTCACCCAGGCTGGAGTGCAATGGCCTTGTTTCAGCTCACTGCAACCTCCACCTCCAGGGTTCAAGTGATTCTCCTGCCTTAGCCTCCTGAGTAGCTGGGATTACAGGAGTCTGCCACCACGCCCAGCTAATTTTTGTATTTTTAGTAGAGACGATGTTTCACCAAGTTGGCCAGGCTGGTCTCAAGCTCCTGACCTCAGGTGATCTGCCCTCCTCGGCCTCCCAAAATGGTGGGATTATATACTTAAGCCGCCGTGCCTGGCCGAAATAAGTTGTTTTAAACAAAAAGTAAATCTTGCTTAACTCACCTTAAAAAAAAAAAACTAGAAAAGAATCTACACTGGCAAATAATTAGTATTGAAATAAGGTAATAGCCTTGCAGGAGAACAGTTGTTCTGGAAGAAATGGATAGAAACAAAAGTATTTTCTGCTTTATTTCTTAATCTGAGTAGTCAGTCCATCATTCTCTTACATGTGCATGAAAATATACCTTTCTGGCTGTTCTCAACTTTTCATAAAATATTTAAAGTATTCAGAAGTCATATCAATAAAATGTAGCTTATCGAAATGTTTTGTAATTATGTGTAAGATCAGTGCAACTAGACACTTATTTAAGGACATATATTTGACAGAGGAAAAGGACATCTCTTCTGTCTGGTATATCTATGTTCTTTGTCCTTCTTTTGTTCTCCATAGCTAGTTGCTGGACACTAGCCATCAAAAAACAAATTGACTGATTATTCAGAAGTCAGGAGGCATGAATGCTTTTTAGAGGATTTTCAAGATTACTGCTCTATTCCCTAATCAAAAGCAGCTGGATGAAATTTTCCCAGGTGACATTAACTCCTAAATTTTCCCAAGTTGCACCTGGAGACTTACATTAGCCTCTGTATTTTTCAAGCACTGTATTGTTTTGACTTTCATCGGTTATTTAAATGATCTAAAACTTTATGCTCTTGTGTTGTAAGTTGATAAATGTGCAAGAATATTTTAAAAAATCATCCAAAGATCAAATTACTGAAATTCCAGTATATAGTCCCCTGAAAAAGATACTTTTTCCTAGTGACTCTGCTTATACAACTAAAAGTTTTATTTACCTAAAATGCCTCTTGAATTGTGTGCTTAAAATCTTTTGATATCATAGAAAGTACTATAATTTAGCTACTTTGAAATCATAGGAAGCCAGGTTAAAATTTCAGTCCTGTGAATTATTAGTCATGTAGCTTTTGGACAAGTTATCCTAACCTCTTTGTATCTCAGTTTTCTTATTATGTTTGGGCCTGTGAAATAGGTTGAAGATAAAAAAATCACTTTTTTCAATTTAACATGTTAATAATATTCTTAGTTTGGAAATTGAGCTCAAACAACAAATTTGCCTAAAGTAATTTATCCATTTCTATTACGAAATAAGATTCATCTGGGTCTGAATTTATTTGCAACGTACGGAATACATCTCTAGATAAATGATTCTGATGTATTGTCATCAGAATTGTCTTTAGTTTTAGTATATTAGAGGAAATATCCAATTTTAAAAACTAGTTTATTTAACATACAGTCCTTCTGAATTCAACGGTTGAATTTGTATTGCCAGGTTTCCCTATTTGCAGAGCTAAACATAATGCTTTTACATATAATAATAAAATCCTCAACACTTATTATGCAATTTTATTAGCAGACATTCAGTGAGTTTTATCTTTTACTAACTCACCTTGTGAGGTTAGCTGTCATCATGATTCCTGTTTTCCAGATGAGGAAATTGAGAAACAGAAACGTTTTGAAACTTACCCAAGTTTACAGTCAGTGCATGTAAAAGTCATGATTCATTTTCAGGTGTATTGTCTCCTTAGCATATGCCCTTAGCCATTAGGTTTCTTTGCTCATTCTTGTTTACTGAATCTTAAGGAGCTGTATTTTTAGCAAGTTTAAACATATATCATTTATTATTGGAATCATATTTTCCACTGACTTTTACCTGTCCATATTTGTAGTCCATAAATGTCTACCTGCGTGTGCTATTTATTCAAACTGAGACACAAATTTAACATTTCCAATTAAGTTACATTCTCATATTTTTTTTAACTGGGTAAACAATTCCTTTAAAAGCCTATAGGAAGAACTTTAAAACCCATCATTTTTGACAAAAGCAATATTTCACAAAATGTATTCCATGAAACACTAATACCACTTAAGTATCTGTTTGGGATTTCCAGGTCTAATAACTTTGGCCATTTCTGCCCTTTGACTGAAGATCATAATGCAAATTATTAAATTATCAAATTAAAGGCTTTGAAAATCTAGAAGTTTGATCTAACATTGTCTATACTTGGTAGACCAGAAAACCTTTAATAAATGAATATCTTGCTTCTGAGCATTCTGCAGAATATATTCTGGGAAATGTTAATATACAACCCATCATGACAGGGGAATTTTAATTATTTGACACATGGTTTGCATTCTATTTCAATATTTTGAAGACCTCAAAATTCAGAAGCATTTTCTGTTTCCACTTTCCAGCCCATATTTTAGATCAACAGTTGCACTAATAATCATGAGTCCTTGAGATAATCACACATATGCTATTAACTTGCTGGTGATTGCATCCCATCAGATATGCAATCACACACGGCCCAATGCAAGCAATATGAGAATAGTCTTATGGCATCATGATGCACACTGGCAAACAGACAAAGGAAGATTTATACAATAAGAATAATGGAAAATGAAAAATATGTAATACACTTTGGATAAGCAACAGTTTCCAATCTTGTATACAGTCATAGGCAAAATCAATTTTAAAAAACCCCACCTCCACAGCCCTCCAAAACATGTGATAGTATTTCTAAAGAGCGGTAATCAGCCTATAGCATGTGTATATAAGAAGTTCAATAAATATTTGCTAAATGAATGAAAGGAAGGATGAAAAAGGCTGTGAAGCTCTAATACAATATATTGCTTGAGCAGCTACAAAGTTCACAAACAACAGGGCTGTCTTTATATTCACCAAGTATGGAACAGCCTATTAATCTCCTCAGTATTACCTACCTGTGGAGTTTTAATCATTATCAGTAACATCATCTCATTACAGGAAGCTTATTTGTATATAAAGCCTGAATAAAAACTTATACTTGTTTTATAAAAAGATTTTTATAAAATACCATTACCATCAAGGCATTTTTTTTCATAGAATATGACTGCCTTTATATTTCTCAGTGCTGATATTCTGCTTTTTGAAATTATCTCCACTTCTGAATTATCTCTACAATTTTTTCTACCTTTTAAACTTTTACTCTGTTTTCTTCAGAGACTTCACGACAAGGAAACATCCCTTTTCCTCTTTTCCATTTTCTTACACATTTCCTCTAACTCTCTCCTTTTCCTTCTCAATGTCATAATCCCAATTCTTTACAAAAGAAAGCAGTTTGCAAACGTTTCTCTTAGTTAGACATGACTTTAACAAAATGCTGCATCTGACATTTTTAACTTCTGCAGATTTATTTTCTATGTAAATATCCCAGTGATAATTGAATACATTAAAAAAAAAAAACTTATCATCCATTCTAAAGCCAGTTCCACTTCCACCCTCTCTCTGGAGCCCTGTTGGCTCTTTCCAAAGAACTGCCATCATCTTATATTGTAGAAGCTGGTGTTATTTTCAATTAGAAGTAACAGTTCTAGGAATTGAATTGTCCCATTCTCAATTTGCTCACCTGAACTAGTCATCTACAGAAGTAGAGTCAACATAAGCTCGAGCTGACCCATTTTGAGAGAGCTAAGCACTAACAGTTACCTAATTTCCTTCAGCAGGCAACTAGTGGGGTTAATTATTCAAAAAATTCTGTGTTCCAACAAGAGATGCCTCACAGCCCTTTTATGCTTAGTCACTGCCTAATATAGTCACTGAGATTTTCAAAGACCTAAATTGTACTTCTCGTTACTTAACCTAACCTCTTGATTACTTCTCTTCCATCTGTGCCTTCCAGAATTTCTGGAGTCTCCATGTACTTTCAAACTTCCTGGACTCATTAAAACACAGGGACCCCTAAGGGATAATACTTCCACTACATTTCTCTTGAGTGTATGCTGTTCATTCTCCTACAACTCATGGGCTTGAAGGAGTATCAGCAAGTACCCAGATATACCTGAGGGTCTATCACTACTCCTTCAGTATGTTAAAAACTAGAGAAAGAAAAGAAAAATTCACATCTATGAGTATCTTTATATATATATATAAACAATCGTTGTGGTTCTCATTCATGTCATCAACTGTTAACTTGAACACCATTTCTTACATTTGGAAAACTTTGTGACCTGTCTCATATTTCTCTTCCTATTACAAGTCCTACCATCATGTCTTCCCAGACATTAAAACTTAGACCTACTTGCAGCCAACTTGGTAGCATATTGCCAGGATAAGATGTCAAAAACTGAACATCTTTCACTTGGTATTCCATTATTATCATACACTGAAATTTCTTTATTACCCTATTTTTCTATGGCAAGCCTATTTAATTTTTACTTCATTTTTCCCACTTGAGAATTTACTGTGTGCTACTTCAACTAATTTCTTGTCAATATCCTTACATTTATTGTTTTCTGACACACGCAGCTCGCAAAATTTCAATCTATGATCAATCCAACTCTTACCTTCATCTTTTCTAGATCCCATTATTCTCAAAAACTATCAGATTTAAACATATTCAGATTCTTACATCTTTAAAAGAGAAAGTCTTATGTTCAGCACCTCCTCATATATCTAGTGATTGCATTAACTTTATTCCTTTCCTTAATAGCTCTACTTTCTATCCTTATATGTTTATTAGGTATAATACACATTGCAAAAGAGAGAGAGAGAGAGAGAGAGAGAGATGATAGATATGTTTGTGTATGTGTGTAAATATATAGTGTAAATATATATGTGTGTCTGTGTGTATATGTATACTTGAAGATATTTTATAATTAGCTACTTATTCTTCCAAGGCAACAACTAGGACCTATTTAGGTTTGCTTCTCCAATATCTAAAATAATGCTTAAAACATAGAAAGTCCCTAATAAACATTGTTTCATGAGTTAATACTTGATTTAATAAATATGTGTTGAGGCAATGTAATCAGTCTGTGGCTATTGTTTTTCATCATTTTATATGTAGTGTTTTATTTTCTTTTTAATACTTTTTTCTATTATTACTTATCTTTCTTTGAGCTTAATCTTGAAGTACTCTGAGATAAAATGTCTTTTAAGGACTCTGTTGTTTTGACATGGTTTGGAAGATAATCTATTCTTTTTTTTTTTTTTTTTGAATGGACTCTACAGACTTGACAAATCCATCTTGTTTAAGTGTAATTGTGGTATCACTGGGTTTACTTCTGGCAGATTATCAGGCAGCATTATAACAGTACTGTGAAAAGCATAAGAAAAGTCCAGTTAGGGTTCACATACCCTGGAGGGAAACAAGTCTTTTTAATTCCAAATGTTCTGCTTCTAGTACTAAAAAGTAGAAACCAGTTATTATTTTTAACAGTTACCAGTGTTAATCATTTTCCCTTAAAATTATTCCCCTTTACCTACACATAAAGCCAAGATACTTCTATAATGTTCATAGAATTTTGATGGTCCATCTTCACTTTTATTTGAATACTGCTCTATTTGTATGGCCCTATGTGAGAAATACCACTGTAAAGAGAACAATATCTTTCAGGATCTCACAGATTCATGAAGACTCAAAAATTAAACAGTAATTCACTGATTCACTTTCAGCCAAGCCAAACTGCTCTGAACTCCCGGTGTTCTTCCACACCTGGTTATGTTTACACTTGCTATTGTTCCTCCTTGGAATATTACCAAGGAGTTCCCCTGCACTTGCTCAGTTAATTCCACCTGTCCTTCAAACTTCAACTGAGATATTAACTCTTCAGAGCAATCTTTACTGCTACTTCACCTAACAGAGTTTACGTTTTTTCTCTGAACATAATTGACACTTTGTTCTACATTTACAACATCATCGTGGTATAAATATTAGTAAATTAGTGTTATTATTGAATCATCATGAATCTCTGAGATCCTGAAGAATATATGTTATTCTATTCACAGTTATATTTTCTCACGTAGGGCCATAAAAAACAGAAACCATATTGATAAATCAAACTATTTGTCTACACTCAGCCTGGACACCGAGAATTTAAACCTTACTGCCTAAATCAACCTGATCTTGCTATTACACTGTCATTATTGCATGACTTTATATTCCTGAAAGCCTCATGCTCAGGCAACTGGCTCGATTGTTCATTATAGAAACATGCTGCAAAGTGCATACATTCTTCAATAGAAAACATTAACTGTTTGTGCCCTAAAAATCTTCTGCCTTGAAATCTTTCTCTTGTCTCCACCAAGGGAAAGTATCATGATTCTTTCCAATCCCATTCAAGTGTTTATATTTGAAAGATTTGCCTTAAACCAAACTTCCAATTCTCAATAAATTTCTACCTTTCCATCTAACCTTGAGGAAATTGTCAAAGTTATGCAGAGGGGGTGATCTCTTTCTCTAGTCATAATAGACTCAGATTTGTCTCATCAACAGATTGTTAGTTAGTTGAATTAGAGTAAACCAAATATTCACATTTGCTGCCTAAAAGTGTCGGTTAAGTACAACTCCAGACTCTATAACACGTTAAAATTTTAGTTGATAACATTTTATGATGTTTTAGGCCTATAAATTTAGATTATTTGTAAACAAAATCTAGTCAATGAAATTGTATACATAACTATTATTGGTTGGCAGAAGCTCAGATATAGCCAAGAATTAATAGTAGGAAAACATTTATTAGATACCAACAGAGTGTAGTTGGCTTTGTGCTTTGTACAAGCTATCTCCTTTTGCTTAGATTTTAAAGACTTCAGTTTTTTAAATCAAACATGTAAATTATTTTAGACTCTTCTCTACAGTTTTTCCAATTTGGGTTAAATGGTTAACGTGCATTTAAAATGTAATCAGGCCCAACACTGATTCATTATCTGGCTCAGTGGTTCATTGGTTCACTCACTCACTATACAGCCAAAAGCATTATCACAGATCCAGCCTGCATTTGTCATAAGGAGCAAACTATAATACAAAGGTAATGTCCAGATCAGCCTTGTATCTTTAAGCCAGGATGATTCACCCACATATCAAGCACCTGATATTAGAAATGAGCCATCAGAACACACCATTATTTGTCATATGAACACTCTCACATACCCTCTTTTTATCTCTATTTGTCCAAGTCTGCATGTGTCTTTCACTGATGATCAGCAAACAAGGTCAAAAAGGATTATGTAAAAAGCAATTTCTTCTGAAGGAGCTACCTGGGAAAATTCATAGAAGAGGTGGAGTTTGAACTGATCCATGAATATGACATTCCCTTAATTTCTACCTTTATGTACCTTTGGTTGTATCTTGCCTCCTACTTCTGGCTTTGTACTAATCAGCTCAAGCTTGAATTTGACCTGTCATCTTTCTCTATACAGAATGTTAGCCACTTTGACCTAAACCTGCTGATTTAATTCTTAGCTTTTGCCTGCCTGCACATGTTGCATTGTCTTTTAGCTAGAAAAAGAAATAGGAAATCATACACTCCTGTAAAATATGTAATTGGGCACATGCAATGCTATAGAGTGAGGGGAGGGAGGACAGTGGATTTTTTTCCTCATTTTCTGTTCCTAGTCCCCACAACAGATGATCTCTTCATATAGGTCTTCTACTCCTTAAGATAGGCAAGACTGATGAAAGACTGGAAGTGACTTTGCCTGGATCATGTCTCAGCGACAGTGTTTCTCTGCCGAAACTATTGGCCAGGTACTGCCAAGGGTCTCAAAGAGGATTGGGTTTTTGGGCAGCATCCACACAGGATATATTAAGCCAACAAGGTAGTCTCATGGCTTAATGAGGCCTCAACTCTCTTAAAGTGGTCTTCATTCTATTATTCAGCATCAAACGCAGTGGCTGATCCTCACTGACTCCTCTTCCTAGGGTTGTTATACCAGAAGCATCTCCTAACACCACACAGGCACGATTCAATGACAAAATCAGAGAAGGTGCGTCTACTCCTAATTTTTATAAGTTCAAATGTTTTATCTTCTTTAAGAAGTGCAAATATAATAATAAGAAATATTAGCCAAGTACCAGCCATATGATAAATAGCAGTAAGAAACAATTTTTAATTTACTTATCCATAGTAGTGCACATAAAGCATTCAGTATGGTTTTATTGTACATTATTTTCCAAAATTACTATATTTTCTTGTACTTCAGTCACATTTAATAAATCAGAAATTTAAATTCTAAGATAATATGTGACTTTTACATGTTCAAACAGAAAACCATAACAGAAATTTAATTCAGGTTTTTAAACCCTCGGGTATTTCTAGAGCCCTGGAGGCATTATTAAAATATGGAATATTTGTGCTAAAAGAGCAACATCTGTATTCATGCCCTGTCTTTCATTTAATATACTTAAAAATGTAATGTTCAAAGTTCTCAAATAAAAGCATTTATAATTTCATCTGAAATTGCTAAACATCTCATAAAACAAAATCTGAAAAGCATTATATGTGGAGTATATTCATTCTTTGCCTTTAAGGGATCTGGTCTGTATTTAAAGGCTGAATTATTTATCATAGCTTTGCTGTTTATAACCAGGAATTTTTTTCAAAATCACTCTTATAAGCTGTTCTTAGTTAGATGTGGAAATATTCAGGGCTACAACAAACCTTTCACTATTAACCACGCTGATTGACAGATCAAAGGAGTTAGATGGTCTTGAACTAACAATAATTTTATTTAAACAAGCATCAAGAATCCAAATGATTTGAAAATGCATATGTGTTCCTTGAGTAGATTTTTACAAAATAAATCAGGTAAGCGACAAGTCTCTTGCCTGTAGGAACATAATATGGTATCTCTCTCTGAATTAAATGATGGTAAAAATACTGAAAGACCAAACAAAATCGGGAGGATTTTGCCTACATACCCCCAAAAATAGAATTCATGGGATCCAGGTGCACAATCTCCATATAAATTAAGGACTGAGGCCCTGGCTTTTGAAGGTTAAAAAAAAAAAAGCAAAGTATAGGAAACAAATAAAAAGTTTGCCATCAGAATGCCTTCAGTCACACTGAATGGATCAAAAGTGTGCTGCTTGTTCACACAAAGTCCACTGTGAGATGGAGTAACTCTTGGAGCAACCACCCTCCATGCAGAAACTCATTGCTCTAGCTTCCCATCCTCCAGTTTTGTAGCTGTACTATTTGGGATGTAGTGGCTCCTATTTCAACTTGGCAAGGAAAGAGAACGTTGAAGTTTCTCAAGTCTACATTCAAATGCATCAGTCAGGAAGTGACCCATATCAGCCACTTCTGTTCTCAATACAGAAATAATAATCTGACCCTATCTAATTGCAAAAGAGGTGGCGAATGGTAATTTCCCGTGTACCTGGAGAGAGAGAAGCCACTATGGTCTCTCCACCACCACTTTTATGGCCAAGGAACACTTACATAACCTCTAAGAGCCTCTGTTTACTCATCTATAAAATGGGAATTTTAGAAATTACTCCATAAGTTTGTTGTGAGTTTGAATTGAATTAAATGAATACATGCAAATATCTAGCCTGTGGCCTAGCACACAGCACAAATTTAAAAAATGATTCTCTTATTCTTCCTGTTTTTCTTGCACTCAACAACTCTGTAACAGTTTACTAATTTATATATTTCAAAATGATGTTTCCACTTTGCTGTTCCCATTATTTTATTTTTTCTCATTTGTATTTTTAAATTTTTAAAGCATTTCAAAAAGTGTTTTCAACTGAAAACAACCTATTATATTTCTCCAAGGAAAACACAAATAAAATTACTAAATAATTTAATGAGACATTTTAAACTATTGTTTCAGTGAGTCATATATTTTATCTTTGGATTACAAATATGAATATTGTATTTTCATAAAACTGTAGATTCAGCTGGAGACTCTGGTTATTATTCTTTGGTCTAGCAGTGTTCCTGGGTAAAATGCTAAGGCAAATGGCATTAACTTTGTGATTTTTTTTATCTTCCTAAATATTAATAAATCACTACCAGTAGAGTTTATTTTCCTGTATTTCCCCCTTAATAAAGAGCTTGATTTTTTTTTTCTAATTCTTGGTATGTCCCATTCTCTTTGGTGGTAGAAGTCCCTTCTCAAGGATTCCCTAAACTGCTCATGAATTTAACAAGAACTAATATCTATTAAGCCCTTATCACATGCCAAATTATGCTTATAATTTTATATAAGCTAAACTATTAGCCATCACATAAATAGGCTACTATTGTCATTTTAAAAATGAAAATATGGACATATAAGGAAGTTTAAATAACATAGTTATATTATATGGCCCATGAATGCAGATAGAAGATTTGATTTCAGGATAAATTCTATGCTGTGTATACCATACAGTTTGTGTTTGCGAATTGGCCTTGCCCAAAGGAAAAATAACCTTTCTCCCATCTTCATGGCTGAAGGTAGTTTTACAAGTGGGGGAGAGGTTTCACCCAAATTAGATTCTTACCTTCCCACAGAGACTGAAAGATAGGGCCTTGATAATTACCTGTCAAAGAGATTGCTCTTATGTCCTTGCAAAAGACATTATTGGGTTGTAAAACTAGCAAGAGGTTTTTATAAAAGATTCACACCTCAAGTGGCAAAGAATGTACAAGTTTCCTAAAGTAAATGGTCTAAGAAAAGGTAGAAGAGGGACTTGTTGGCTAGGTCATCTGTATTCTGTAAGAGTCAGGGTAAGAGGAAAATCTGCAGTCTAGACACAGAAAGAAACCCGTCTAAAGTCTGGTCAAGGGAAGGAAATGTGAAGGTCTTCTTGGTCAACAGATGTTAAGTATTTTAATACAGCTCTTAATTAGAAGTACAAAAGATATTCAACAAGAGCCCCAAAACAAGCCCGATTGTTCCAAAGAAATATTTCCCGATTTGTGTGTAGTAGCTAACGCCTAAATTCCTGGGTTTAGCAGCAGTGACCATTTGGGCTATAAATAAGTAGCAGAGAATAATGGAGTAGGAACACACTGTTTAGGGAAAGCTTTTCCCTGGGAAATCTTAGTGAAGTAAAGCAGCAGTTAAATTCTGGGATGCCAGTTTGTGTAGAGCAGGGGCTTATTAGACTACAAAGAGGAAATAGTGGACTGAAAATCTAAAATCAAATCAAGCTGATTCCCGTTCTTGTTCCTTTCTATAGCAATTTTGCAACCACCACAAACTTTATGACATCAAGCAACATCTGTTTTATTTTCTGCATGGGTAGAAATTCAGACAGGACAGAGCAGGAATGGCTTGCTTCTACCCCATGAAACTGAGGTCTGAGCTGGAAGGTAATGAATTGGACCCAAAAACCCACTTCCAAAATTGCTTCTTTTTTTTTTTTTTTGAGATGGATTCTCACTTTGTTTCCCAGGCTGGAGTGCAGTGGCATGATCTCAGCTCACTGCAACCTCTGCCTCCCAGGTTCAAGCAATTCTTCTTCCTCAGTCTCCCAAGTAGCTGGGATTACATGCATGTGCCACCATGCCCAGCTAATTTTTGTATTTTTAGTAGAGATGGGGTTTCAGCATGTTGATCAGGCTGGTCTCCAACTCCTGTCCTCATGATCCACCAGCCTTGGCCTTCCAAAGTGCTGGGATTACAAGTGTGAGCTACTGCACCTGGACTCAAAATGGCTTCTTTACTCACATATCTCTACCCAGATGGGGAAAGAAAGCTAGAAGTCTGGTCTCAGTAGAAATTGTCAGTAAGAATACCCACCTGTGGCCTCTTCAGTGTAGCAGCTTCAGGGTAGTTGAGCCCTTTTACATGCCAGCTAAGCACTCCCAGGAGTAAGGTAGAAGTTGTATACTCTTTTATGATCTAGCATTTGCAGTCCCACATTTTGACATTTCTATTGTTCTTTATTGGCTCCCTCAATGAGAAGCTCAACCAGAATCAAGGGGAGGAGACATAGATCCTTCCCCTCAAGGAAAGAGCATGTAAGAATTTGCAGTTGTGTTTAAAGGTATCCCAATTCTTAAAGAAGTAAAACTGAGGCAATTTTTTAACTGGAGAAACTCTAAAATTGAAGAGCAGGAGAGACTTCATTGAAAGTTTAATGTGTATTATATCACAAAGTAGAGTCTAAAAGGCTTAAGAATGGGATAAGAAACCATTAACACTACTAGTGTTTCTTTGTTTCTTTGCTGTAGCAAATATCTCTGGAGGTTTTAAACCTTGATCTCTAGGTGCTGGAGCTCTCCATTTTATATAGTGGTGATGTTGGTGTTAACCTTTGCAAAGGTTTTGGGGAACAAAGGTTTTAGTCTTGGCCTTGGGCAAGATATTTAACCTTTCTGAGATGTTATTTCCTCATCTTTTAAAAGGACATGAGGAAATCTCCCTGAAAGTGTTGCTGTAAATTTAAAACGACATCTCTACCTAAGATTGAGCACTGTGCTGGATGCATAATACACTGAAAACAGAAGAATTCCCTCATGGAATATATATATTCAGGCTAGTCTTGATTGTGTCAGTTGACCAAATGAACATAGCCTTAGAAATAAGAGAAGACAATACCTTTCAATGGGCGGACAGTGCAAATTTTCTAGGTTTGGTGGGGTGGATGGGGGAAATCGTTTAACCATTTTGAATTATAAAGGTGAATTAGAATTTCCTGGAAAATCTGTAAAACACTACGTATTCATAAGCTTCATCTTAGACCTACTAAATCTAAAAATCATCTTGACATGTCAATACTCTGTATTTTTAATTAGCTCCTCAGTTGATAGCAATACAGCCAGGTTGCTTGGCAGCAATCTGAGGGTCACCACCAAATTACATTACATGATGTTATAAAAGCTCATCTGGGCTCCAGTCACACATGAACTCTTTTTCTCCCACAAAGTATCATTGTAATCAATCCCTAAAAAAAGTGTTAAGTAACATTAGTCAACTCATGATATATAAATAAAATGAAAATAATTTTTACCATTCTGATTTTGTTTTTAGTTAACAAGAAAATTAATCTAAAACAAGTTTTATTTGTTTGATCAGCATCCTGGCAATTTGCCTGCCTAAAACCAATATTTCAAATATGCATATGTAGAAATTTTTAAATTATCCCACAGCATTTTAACAATTGAATTATTTTAAATATGCTCATAAAAGCCATTGAGATGTGCTCTTAATACATACTGTTGACTTAGAGGTTGCTTTTGTTCAAATGATTGTTTCCCCGCCCCGCCCTGAAAATTTTCAACTGTCTGGTCAATTATTTCTTTAACAACATTGGTATGTCTCCAGTTTTCTTACATTGCAGAACATATATTCAATTTTGGTTTCTTTGGAAATCCTCAACAAAACTTGTTTTCCTGCCAGTTCTACCTGCCAATAGTAAAAATTATCCCCTTTTTTTACAAAGCCAACAAAAAGTAAACTATAGAGAATATCAGATCTTTGAAAATGTGTTGAAAGGCAGTTTACAGTCTTCCCAAGAAATAGGAAAGACCTTACACTGCTTCTACTCTCTAAATGACTCTAGCAGATTCTTAAAGGAATATGTTCATCAGAGCTATTATCAGCAAAGACCCTTGAAGAGCTAATGAGCTCTTTCTATCACATGAGGATTCAATGAGAAGATGAGTTCTATGAACCAGAAGATGACCATCATCAGACACTGAATCTGAGGGCATCTTTCGATCTTGGACTTTCCAGCTTCCAGAACTGTGAGAAAGAAATTTCTGTTGTTTCATTTCAGAAGTAGGTTAGTGAACCTACCTGAGAGGGTTTCCAGAAACTACAGACACCTGAGACCCCTGTCCCATGTCATGCATATCTTGACATACTTCTTTTCAGAGAAGGAATTCTAGCTAGGTACTATAAAATATATTTTTTAATCCTTTTAAAATTTTAGGAGCAAATAATTTCTCATCACTTGAAGAACAAAGTAAAAAAAAACACCACTCTCCATTCCAACCTACCTTTCAACCTTCAACAGGGCTTTAAGTACTTTGGGCTTCAATAGATAATGTTATTTAGGTTTTTTTTTTTTTAATACTGTCAAAGATATGTTTTCCTCACACTGAAAACTTGCATGTAGAGAGAAAGAACTCAGGAACCTAATAAAATTTAAGTCCAAATAATAGATATTTGGTAGTTATTTGTTTGCAGAAAATAATTTAGAGCACTGTCTTTGTACCAGTACATGTGTGCTATGGTCTGAAAGTTTTGTCTTCCCCAAATTCATACATTGTAACCTAATTCCAATGCATTAGGTGAGTCTTTTGGGGGATGATTAGATAATGAGAGCTGTGATCTTGTGAATGGGATTAGTGTCTATGTAGTACATTTTGCATTGCTATAAAGGAATACCTGAGGCTAGGTAATTTACAAAGAAAAGAGGTTTATTTTGTTGCATAGTTCCACAGACTGTACAAGAAACATGGAACCAGCATCTGTTTCTGATGAAGGCCTTAGGAATCTTCCACTCATGGAGGAAGGTGAAGGGGAAGCAGGTGTGTCACCTGCTGAGAGAGGGAACAAGAGAAAAGGAGCAGGAGAGAATATCTCATGCTACTTCATTACCATGAAGATTCACTAAGCCATTCATGAGGGATCTGCCCACATGACCCAAACACTTCCCCCCAGGTTCCACCTCCAACACTGGGGATCACATTTCAACGTGAGATTTGGAGGGAACAAACATCCGAACTATATCAGTGCCCTTGTAAAAGAGATCCTAGAGAGCTAATGAGCTCCCTCTATCGTATGAAGACTCAATGAGAAGATGAGTTCTATGAAACAGAAGATGACCCTCATCAGACACTGAATCTGAGGGCATCTTTTGATCTTGGACTTTGCAGCCTCCAGAACTGTGAGAAATAAATTTCTATTGTTTAGAAGCCACCCAGTGTATGGTATTTTTTGTTATAGCAGCTTTAACAGATTATGACAATATGCCTTTCCATATCAATATAAAGAAAACCTGAGAATGGAAATTATTGTCAATACTTTGGGAAGGAAAACAAGTAAGATTTTTCCCATAAATCTAAAACTTCTAAAAAAATAAAGATTAAAGAACTTTTTATGCAGGTATGTGTAAATACAGAAGAAAATGCTTTTTGGAGACTTTTGCAGAAGCATAGAGTCCATTTTGGAAAATAAAAGTTTATTGAGTCATTGAGGCTTATATTATTTTTTAACAAAGCTTATAACTAGAAGAAAATTTCCTAAATTTTACATTCCAAGCACTTTTTGTAAGAGTAGTTTAGAACTATTACACCCCAAGTTACTGGATAGACAGAGAAATGTGCAATCACATACCAAATTTAATAAAATAGACTACATAAAGCATGTGGTACCAGACATTAATGGGAACAGATATTTAGCTAGTCTCTATTACTCTATTAATCTACTTGTTCATTTATGTAAACTGCTGGATACATGCAGCGTCAGGATTGTTTTAGAAATAAACTCAATCTTGAAATCACCCTTTCTACCTTCTTTTGCAAGAAAACAAAACAAAACTTCTGGGATACCACTCCATCTATCTTCTACCCTTGACAGAATTCCCACTTAGTGGTTTTCACATTTAACAACAGATCCAATTTTGTCAAATAAATTCTTACATGGAACTCCAATCCGTGAATTAGAACAAAAGTTGGTGTACATTATTTAAAGTTTAATAGTTTTGGTTCTTAATTTATTTCTTAATTTCGTCTTCATGGCAATGTTGAGAAATCCTTCATATACAGACAAATAATTACAACTGGATTTTAAATATTTCTGTGTCCTATCTTCCTACTTGGCCTATCTTCCTACTTCCTACATCCTGTTCTATCTTTCCAATTAAATTCTGATAGCTTGACAAGCAGTGATTTATATTTTTCAAAATTATATCACTACCTTACCAATATTCAACTAGAACCTGCTTTCACTGATTGGTTTGAGATGTTTATCACCACCTGCGGAGGTCTGGTCTGCAGACCCTGACTCAAGGATGGATGATGAAAGCACTCTCACACCGTTACAGTGATTCAAGTGGGCTAGGGATGGTCATTGGCTGCTTTCAGAGGGCGACTGCCACCAATCGACCAAGACCCCCTGTACAGCCACACATTTATTCATAACAGAGGTTCTAAGTCAACATGCTTGTGGATAATTAACATGGTTAAAAGAGTGGTTTTACAAATGATAAAAGCTTTAGGTTCTGGGCCCCGAGTAAACACTATTGATGGGCAATTCCCCTTTGATATGCCCCTGAAAGGACCATCCAGCACAAAGATTACATGAGTAAGCAGTTAGGGTAGAGATATAGGGATGTGGAGTAAACAGATTTAAATTGGGAAAGGCTTTTATCATTCCTACCTTTTCCCTAACTAATGGATCGGCTGCCTTCAACATGTCCCAGTGAAACCTTCTGTCCTTCCAAAAGGTTTGAGACTATAATCTATAACTTTCCCTAATATTTTCCATAATATTTTACCAGCTACCCTGAGTCAATTCCAACATTGGTTAATATTGGATCTGAAAATGTTCCTTTGACAACATAAATGTTCATTAAGAATTTTTCAAAAATGTCCACAAAAAAAGCCACCTTGGTTTCAACTATTAAATGACAATTTAAGATTTCAAAACAGTCATATTTATTGTTCCTTGCCTGTTAAACTTTAGCTTCAGTTTTAATGCTGACATTCTATATACACGTAAATGTAGGTAGTTTTGTGAGTGTGAATTGGACTTACTTAGATTACTAACATTAGCAGCAAAATATGCAACCTGTTTCCACAATGTCTGGAGTTTAACACTGTAAAATAGTATCTGAAATTCTCATATTTTAAACTGTCATATGGACATACAACAGATTCCCCTATAAAAATAATTTTTAAGTCACTCTAAGTAGGATTACATGTAACTCTGAATGAAATGCAGTTAAAACATAAAACATAAATAAAATTATAACTAGTGATGTGTTTGCTGACAGTATTTGCCTAGTAAATTTCCTTAATCAAGGATCTTTTTAATGAAACACAGTGATGATTCACACATAATAAAATTCTCATAGTTTTACACTTTTTAGCTTACATTGTTTTCACATTTTTAACACAGCTTTCGTTACACTTTTGACCACTTACTTGATAGAATATTTTTAAACACAAACACTTAAATATTGTGAATATTTTTATCTTAATTTTTATGATTACCTGAAAAATAATGAGAACAGTAACATCTGAAGCCTCTTCCACCTGAATTATGAAGATGTCAAATATTCTCAGCCTCATATTAATGTATCAAGCACACTGGATTCGTATCCTTGTGTTCTTTCCTGTCTTTTTCTTAGAAAATTGTGCTAATTATGTTTTCAAAAATTGTTGTTATTCTAACATATTGGTTACAATATCAATATATGCGTCTTAATAAAATAGTCTGAGAACATGTGCTTCTCTGCATATGTTAGGTAGCAATTTGCTTTTAACAATACTGTAAGTTTTTATAATCAGATTTAAATTGTGTTTATCTAAAATATTTGTTAATATTGAATTTATGCTGAACAAAACAGTCTTCTTTCAAATTGCACGTGGTTATGTTTCAAATATGTGAAATTTTTAACAATTTATTAAAATTTTATTGTAATAGAACACATTAAATATCTGAGTAATTTTTATCTTCATAAAAGATAAAACCCAATAAAAATAAGTTGTGTCACATTCTTGATTTCAAGTGATCTACATATGAGTTAACACTTTTTTTATTTCATTGACTTTTATCACTGTGGTTGGTTATCAGGGAATTGCCTGGTAGTAACATCTGACATTTCATTTTTGAGACTGATCAAATCTCATCATACACAGGGTATTTTATCCATTGGCTTGATTTTCTGTCTTATTTCATGGAATGATTACTAATTTCAATGGCAGTTATTTTATCTCACTAGAAATGATCATAGCTTTTATATGTCTGTATGGGTGTATGTGTGTGCATAGAGCAAAAAAGCACTACAAAATCTCAATGAGCTGAATTTTAAAAATATGTTGTCATTGGCACAAACAATCTGCATCTTCCCTGTTACGATGTATTCATTCTAAAACTATTTTCCTACGTTGAGGACTTAACTCCAGCAGAAACAACTGAATATTTCCTGAGACATTTTATGCATAGTGACATTAAGATTTGAATGAAAATTTAAAGAATGGATATAATTTGTAAATACAGAGAGAATTAGAGCAAGTAATTATAATCAGGAAAATAATTCACATAAATGTTTAGAAGAAGAATGGAGCGTATTGTGTTGGGTCAGAGCTGTCAGATGCTGTGGTAAAGAGACGACTAGCTTGAAGAGAAGTGTACAGTGAAAACGTTGGCAGAACAGTAAGTGTTCATGATGAAGGGAAAACCTGGAGCTGGATTATTGAGATAAAGGCCTTCTTGGAGGAGTTTGGATATTAATGTCTCCTTAGGACATTGACAGTTGAGAGTCCTTAAGGATTTGAGGTACACAGTTGATAAGCATAAATTAATGCCTTAAAAATTTAGTTTGGTTTACAAGAAGTAATTCATTTTGGGTAGCAGTGCAGATTCTGGAAGAAAACAAGTTCGGAGGTGGGACTACAATATCTTGATTAGAGGTTGGTACAGGGAAAATAAAGAAACAAAATAGTGAGAGATGTTTTCTTAGATTTGCCTTGTTAAAAATATTTCAGCCTATTTTCACTTGACATTTTGATGCCTTTCAGGATTGAGGACATTTTCATTTCTGTAAACAACAAGAATTTTTTTTTAAGTGCAATACAGACAATGGGGACGTATGCACTGATTTCATCATTGTGGGCAAATACACTGCTCATGATCCCTGTGACCAACAAAGATACCAGGAAATGGGCATCTCCAGTGTCTAGGTCTTAGTTCATACTTCTACATGATGGGTTCAAAACCTACCTTCTTCAACGGCTACCTGAAAGGAACACCATTAAAGCTTTGGGTCAGAAGGAAAAGATGAGCTAGCAACTTACCACAGGCAGCTTTTGACAGCTTTTCCATTTGTATATGCATTTCAATCAATTTTAAATCAGAGAGACAATAAACCAAATCTCTTTCAGCTTTCAATTTGCCTCTGCAGTGATGGGTGCCCTGTCTGATGTTTACAGTTTCACAATCTCTTAATAATGGATGATTTTAGGGCCTTACTTCTTTCTATATATTTTTCTAATGCTTTCAGAAATTTCATTAGTGCTGTTTTTTAAGATGGCAATCTGACTAAAATGAAAAGCTCAAGAAGCAGTTTGAAGTATAAGAAAAAAGGAAATTAATCTAACTTTGGGAAAAACTGATTTTTAAAAATTTCTGCTTCTTTCTGACACCTTCATTTATTTTCACTAAAATGTCAGGTAATTTTTCCAGGCCTTTTTGGTTTTCTGCAGCCTTTCTCCAGAAGTTAAATTCTCTAGCATATTTTCCATCAGTAAAGTTATTCCTCTTCAACCTATACATGTCACAAACTGCCACTCCATCAGATAACTCTTTTTGGTTTACCACAAATGACTTTTACTTGAATTTATCTATTTCATTATCTTAATATTACTGTTATTCTATAAAATTAATTTGAAGTACATCTGGCTGGGCACGGTGGCTCATGCCTGTAACCCCAGCACTTTGGGAGGCTAAGGTGGGTGGATCAGGAGGACAGGAGACCAAGACCATCCTGGCCAACATGGTGAAACCCCGTCTCTACTAAAAATACAAAAAATTAGCTGGGTGTGGTGGTGCACACCTGTAATCCCAGCTACTCGGGAGCTTGAAGCAGGAGAATCGCTTGAACACGGGACGTGGAGATTGCAGTGAGTTGAGATTGCGCCACTGCACTTCAGCCTGGTGACAGATCAAGATTCTGTCTCAAAAAAAAAGAAAAAAAAAAAAGAAAGTGCATCGGAGCCCTGTTGCCATGTTTTTGTTTGTTTCATTTAGGTTTAGATTGTCAAGGATCTTATCAACGCCATTTTGTCAGTAAAAAAAAATGTATTTAAAGTAATCTTCTACACTCCATGAGACATAGTAAGGTGTAGCAGGTTTTTTTTTTTTTTTTTTTAAGTGAAGAAACATTTCTTATTTTAAAAATATATGTTAAAAGTGTATCTCTCTGCTCTGCAACCAAAGCTCTGGCACTTGCCAAATATTCAGCCTGGAAAATAAGTGAAAATATAGAGGAAAAAAAAGTTAAAGGTAACATACATTCAATTGCCTCAGTTAACCAATTGGCTTATCCTGTCTTAAAAATCTCTCCTGTTAATGTAGTTGGTAACCTGGTGACCAAAAATGGAAAGAGGCAGATGACTGTGAATCAGCAAATAATAACATAACATTTGAATACATAAGTCACAAGCATATGTTGGGAAAATTATAATGGCAAAAAAACACTTATTTATTCACTTTTTAAAATCTAATTAGAACTCTTTTGTAGAGATCAGACCATACTTAGAAGTGGTGTGCCATTTTTGGGTGTCAACTTTAGCTAAATCATTATCTAATTTCACATAATGGAATATCTATAAACTATAACTTAGTAAAACAAAGGATTTTATTGGCTCTTATATGAGCCCTGAGGGCTTAAATTGATTTAGGTGCAGCTCTACCTAGGAAGTCAACAATATCACATGGTATCATTCACTTTAGGAGTTGAATCCATGAATTTCTATTGATCCTCATTCTTTACAGTTTATCTTCACGTGTCAGTGAGGCAGAATAATAGGGTCTGGAGGCAGAAAACATAAGCCCAATTCACACTTTGGCTATGAGAGGAAATACCCTCTTTATAGGGCATAAACTGAGTAAATGATTTTGCAACTTTACTTCATTCTCTTCATTTACATAGAGTGTACCCCAAGTAGAGGATATTTAAACTCACAAATCTCTGTAATAGTGCCTTTGAGCCCCTATGCTCAGCCCGCTCCCACACTATGGAGTGTACTTTCATTTTCAATAAATCCCTTCATTACTTCCTTGCTTTGGTTGTGCATTTTGTTCAATTCTTTGTTCAAGACACCAAGAACCTGGACACCCTCTACCATTAACAGCAGGACGGTTGCCATATATTCATGTTCTTCTAGCTTAGCTATTCCTGGGAAACCTCACTGGCCCTATTTGGATGGATTCCCACATACAGAGAAGGGGATCCTCTTTTTGAGGTAGCTTGAGCCTTCAGGCTTTCATGGTAACTTCCTAGATTAGTTACTCCTCCAGAGCCTGAACAAGATAGGGAAAACATGACGGCCAAATAAAACTAGAGCTTCTACAGCCTGCAGGACTCTGACAAATAAGCAGTACCTACATGGCTGTGCATTCTTGGTAATGTGAGAGGACCGATAAGGCCACATACAGAAATAACCCAGGGAAAGAAAAATATTTAGACTAATATGATGGCTGTCTTCAAATACGCAACCATTGAATGTGTATTTATAAACTATTTAAAATCTACCAGACTCTAGGCTAGATGCAAAGAATACAATTCCACAAAAAAGAAAAAGAAATAATTATTGCCATTTTGAAAGACCTACGATATGAAGTGTTGCACTTAGTTTTCATAGTTCTCATGGTAGAATTAAAAAGCAATAGCTGTAAGAGATAGGGAGATAGAGTTATTGGGAAATATATTTCAATAGTAACAGTTCTCCCCAGTCATATAATATATGACATTTTTGTGGTCCTCCTTCAAAAGCTATTAATTACTTGTTTATTATTCTATTTTGAGACTTTTCCCTAAGGCTCAATATACATCCATTCACCAGAATACCTATATGCATGTTTTTTCTTTTTTTCCCTAGTAACCTTATACTGATTTAAAGTTTAAAATTTACCTGAATGTTGACTTAAATTTAGATATTATTTTCCCCAGTTACCTATAAAATGTCTCCATTCGGATACTTTTACCTAAGTGCCAATGTAATGGAATTAAACTGTGCTTTCCTCCCTGTTTCTTTCTTCTAACATTTTTCTTCCATCTATGGCACCATATTAACTCACATTCAAAGCACTTAACATTTTAATCATTTTTTAATTTTGTTATTCTTTCTCAGTAAGTAGAGAAGAACCACTGATAATTTACAGAGCCATGATCCATGCACTTATCAGAGCTCCAGAACAAATGGAAAGCTTCCTAAATGACTGCCTTCTCTTTTGTGTACCAGACTCTCGATTAAATGTGTTAATTTCAGCCTAAATGACAGATTTTTATAATAATAAGTTCTGATTATTTAAATAATTGCTTATTTTTCTAATACTATTTCTCGTGAAAAGAGACTTTGAATAAATATCAATGAATACATGATTATAAATTTATAAGAATTAATAACACATACATAACCATTCTGGAATAACCACTCTCATATCTTAAAGTTCCCTCTTTAGCTTGATTAGAGTTGAATTAAAGATAAATGGTCAAATCCCTACATTAAGTCATGGTGGAACTTAACAGAATACCAGTTGGCTTATTCTGATGGAGGGCCTTCCCCGAAATCCTCATCTTCATTGATGCATCTTGGCGTATGTCTCACATTTGCTGTAATGGTGGTCTTGAATTGTTATCATACCTTGAAGATTAATGTGATTTGGTCTACATGCAAAGACTATCCATTTTTTGTAAAGCTTTGTTTGCAGTAGCTTCAGCAATGACTTGAGTATCTTGGATATTCACTTGTTAATTATATTGACTAAATTCCTTAGTTATTAAAATAGTTCTGATTCATTTCATTGAGTTTCTCCTCAGTGCCTCCTTCCTTATTATTTCATTTACTATTTTAAACCATAGCCAATAAATACATGCAAATTACAAATATCTTATTCATCTTTTTTATAATTAAAACACATATAATACTTATTCTGGAATCAAATTTAAATCTAGGGTCTGTCAACCTTGGTAGTACCTCAGAATTGCTGAGAAATCCTTTTACTGTTAGCATAATATAAATAGAAATGATGTTGATGATGATGACAATGATAGCTAATTCTCACTAAGGGTTTCATATGTGCCAACCCCAACCCCCAAAGAGTTTTAGGCTCTTTAAAACTCTCCAGATCTTTGTTCTAGGAGAATGAAATTCAGACTGAATTCTTTTTCTCCCCTACTGCAATAATTTTGAATAAAAAGTCCCTTCTTCTAGTTAACATTGTTAAATGTTTTACTTTGATATATTGAAAAAAACCAAGTAATTAATCTTGTTTTTCTTTCTTTATTTCTTTTTTTTTTTTGTAAGTAAGTGCAACTCTTTTATATTAATAAGGAAGTAAAATGGAAGAAGCTGGGGGTATAATTGATAATTTAAAAAATTATTGAGCATAAATATTGTCATATTTTCTTAACAGTTCCACCTAGGGTTTTATTCCTATATTGGCTTTTAAAAGACAGTTTATATTTTTGGCAGAAGCACAATTTCTATTTATATTATTTTTTGTTTATTTTTTTAAAAAGCCAGCTCAGAGTATCTGCTATAAAATGTGCATTAACCACTCAACATTAACCACACTGTTTATTTCTCAAGACCAGCTTGGTAGGGTACAGTGATAGATTTTAAAACAGCTAGAGATGACTTTGTCATCTTTTAAGATAGGAGAGAATGCCAAATATATAAATTAATAATTCACATAATAAGGTGTATACATTTTTCAGGTTTGATTGGGGCACCATTTGTGTCTATTGATCTTTGTCCTATTTTTAGCATTTTTTTTAAAAAAGAAGTAGTTTAAAAATATGTGCATATATACAATAAAAGAACTCTATTCATGGAAAAGACTTTAGAGAGAAGGTAGTCTCAGTATCTTCCTGGGTGAGAACTTTGAGGTTTGTAATGTTTAGGTGACTTTTCCAGGCTCATATGGCTGATGGAATCCTATAGTCATGTGACTGGATTCTATTATATTTCGAGTCTGCCTCTGAGTCTATTATATTTTAATTTTAATCTCTCTCTGTATGTCAGTTTGCTAATTCATTACTTCACTACTTTTTAATCTTCTTTTGGATTGTCTCTAATATATTTACACTGTTTTGACATTAGTGTAACTATAACTGAATGCTGCATTTGAGAGTCAGATCATTTTTCACACTGTTCTGCACTATTGAAGAATATAGTATTTTGTGATTAAACAGCTGCCATGTTTCAGCCCAGAGGCAGCTAAACTTCTGTGATGATTAAGATGATCCCTGTTTATGTGACTTGTAATCAATTTGTAATTTTGCTTGAGCACAATGAGACATTTGCATGAAAGCCCCAGATAGGGCACTACGGTGCCTGGAGGCTGGGATTTGCAGGCAGTGCTCCGCAAGCTCTTACCTGCAGGAAATACAAATGAGGGTATTTCCCTTCAGCAGCAGAAATTAAACTGCGGGAAATCTTGTTGACGCAGTTATATTTTAAGACAACAGCACTCAAAATGTCAGTCATGATTAATCATTATTATTATGATTGTCATTTTCAATCTATGGTTCGGTCTTTACTACTCTGAAACTTAATTCTAAAAAAGAAGAGGATATATATATTTAATTCTGAAAATGTGGGTTTAATGTCCTTAGTTCTGCAAGTGGAATAAAACCAAAGGTTAAAGCATATCTTCATTATTGTATAATTATAACGTTGTATATTGTTACCCAATATCTCTAAGCCAGTTTTCTCATCTGTAAAATGGAGATAATTTTAAAAAGTACCATCCAGATCACTGAACTTGTGACCACAAAGTGACATAGTATAGCTGAAAAAATATAAACTGTGAAAATAATACAGAGAGTGGTAGCGTTATGAATACAAGTCTCTGAAATGTCTAGATTATGACAAAGTTTTAGAAATGAAAAATATAATAAATCATCTTTTAAGCTAGGGATTATTGACACCAGCATCAAATGTATAGCTTGTAATTTATGTATGAAATTATTTAATGTTAGCATTCAGATTCTTTTTATCCTTTGTAGATTGGAAGATCTACTTCAATACAGGTTGGGTAACTTGGGCACTGTAAGAGAAAATTTTTTAGATGTGTGGCTAAAATACACAGTTTGGTCTGTTGAACTCTAATACTTTCTTTAGCTATATTAATAGGTGTGTCTATGCATGTGTATTGGTATATGTGTCTTAATATGGAAGTGTTAAGTGTACCATTAATTTATCAAGACTCATGGATCTTGAAAACCTTAACAGTTTATATAGTATACCTTTCTAATCAATGTAAGTATAAGAAATCTCAGCATCAATTTATAATATTTATTGGTCATTGTTTATATATTAGGCATTGTTTTAACAAATTGTATTCTGACCTCAACTTACATTTTTCCAGTGACTAAATTTTATTATTTCCATAGTAGTATTATTACTACTATTCAGTTCCAATTCTTTAATAGGCAAAGTCTGAGAAAGTACTTATTTCTGCAACCCAGAATAGACCCCAATACATGTTTTATCCAGAAAAATTTAAACAAAATAAGAAAAAGATTTATTTGTATTTAAAGGAGAATAGACATCCAAACAGATCTACAAATCTAAATGAGTCAGAGCTAATGAGCCATAATTAACATATTTTTCTTTTTAAAACTAACAGGAAGGTATAACTCACATTTTTAATTCCTGATACAGAAAATTAGGTGCCTTTTCCAGGCAGTTAGGCTTCCTATAATACTCTCTACTACATCTTAGTAGCCTATGCTATTTCCTGTATCATCATACTATGACTCACTAAAAACCGTAATTGATTCATACATCATAAGAGAGCTAAGAGGGTCTCACAAAACCAGGTAGTTGGCAGCACAGTGTGTCACTGAGGCCTAACTCAGTAGTAGATTGTTCAGGAAAGAATTAAAAGTACTCTTTAGAATGAAATCACTATACTGATTTTGAATTCCTATCTTATTTGGATTGCAAAATGAAATGCTCTCTTTCTCCCACCATGGAAGCCACGTTGTGATACTGAAACCCAGGATTCCGCAAGCGGTCTATGAGTATAATGAGATTCTTCTGTGGCTGATGCAGGAGTTCCTTCTATCCCATTAGAACCTGAGATCTTTAGCTTCTCTGCTGAGGCCCAAGACAGACATGATTTCTTTCCCTTGCTTGAATGAGAATTTGACTGAGGCTGACAAATCACTTCCTGGTAGTTAGTAGCACGGCTTTCTTAGATTTTCTTTAGATTTCACCTTTTTAAGCTTTAGTCACCAGACATCTGCATGTTTTATGAGGACAGAATTGTATGTACCTGCTCAGCCTTCTATCTCCAGGATCTAACATAATGCTCAGCACTGAAGATACGTGAAACATTTGAATGACTGAATAAGTAATGTATCCAGTATAATCAATTGGATATTGATGGGAGGAAAGAAATAAAGACATTCTCACTTTTAAGCTAGATTGAACTGAAAATTTTGAAGTATATTAGAGGAAAAAGGCATTAACTATGTAAATATGGTAGCCTTATATTGGATGACCTAAAATGGAACACTTTTGAGAGTGAAAGGAGTCGTCGTGTGGATCAGACACTGGGGTAACACACATAAAAACATGGCAGTTCTGGGTAAATCAAAAATTATGGATACTCTAGATATAGAATAATTTACGTTGGAAAGAAAGGATAGAATCAGAACATTTTTATTGAGTACTTATTCTATATAAGGCTGCATTGGATACTGTTATAGATTATTTATTAAATTCCAATGAAATCAAAAGGGCTAAACTATAAACTTTCTTCCCTGGCAAACTATGAATCACAAATTAGGCAATGAAAGCTTGTCTTCTTGAAGAAAAGTTATCAAGTAGGTGAGAAGTGGGAGGATTAATTGCAGACATATTTAAGTTCTCATTCTCTAGACACACAGGTCAATAGGGTCATTCCAGGAAGAATTACAAGTTAATTTGGGGCTCAAACTTTCTAATTAAACACAAAACACTTAGTATACCTAAATTTCTGAAACCAACTATGTTCACTTCCTAACTTTTTTCTTCTGAAAACACATTTCAAAATAAAGCCCAAAAACTTTGTTCACAACGCTACTGATGTTTATGAATGGGAATGCCCTCACTGTTGAATTTCTGCTATCTATTCTCTTCAGAATGGAATAGAAAGTGGGACCATTTATACAGTTCTTATTGAGGCCTTAGTGTGTAAGATGAAAGAGCCACAAAGAACATTTAAAGCATTTAATAAATGTTGAATGGACAAACCTAAAGGCACACATGTGTAGCATCTCCAAATGTGCATCTAGTACCATTTTTCTGTGTCCTTGAGGGAAAGGATCACATCAGATTCAACCTTGTATGTTCTAGCTTTCCTTCAGTTTGATTTAGTGTTGGTATCCTTAGAGCCTAGAATGATTTTTCCTCTGGATTTGTCATAGATAGTACTGTTCATGCCTGTTCTCCTGGTTTATTTCTCAATAGTGTAATCTTTCAGATGACCAATTATATCATCACCATAACAGAACATAGCAAATAGTAAATAGACAATAAATTAATTCATTTGGCATTAATTTGGTGCTAATATATGTCAGATATAGTCCCTTGAATAAGCTATTTTGTATATACTTAAAAGTAGGTTTCTATTAAATTTTAATGTTTCCTTAATCAATAAGAAATATACAATGAGAAATATACAAATATAAAAACTATACCAATTTTTGCTAATTTGGTCAAATTAAGAATAAGAGTTCTGAAACTGATGAGTAAGAAGGCAGTGGAGATAATTCTTGTGGGGGTTAGAAAAAGAAAAGTTGGAAAATAAAAATTTGTCAGTTTGACTTCTAGACTGAGACTGCCTAGGATTTCTGATAAGAAAATAATATTTTCATCAACTTAACAAGTTTATGTCTTTAGAAGAGATACATGCATTTAGACTGAGATTGATGACAAATATTTCTTTTTCTCATCTTCCAGTCCTCTTTACCAAATATTTTGTCTATCTTTCAACTCCCATTTTCTATCTCTCATTGCTTTCTCTTCTCAAGAAAGGCAGTGCTGGTGCACCAGCTGACATAGCATTTTAGTCCAACTGGCTGATTTCCAAGTGAAAATGAATCAATTGCCATTCTAGTGGAAAACAGTCCTTTGAGATTAGTTAATGCAAATCATTATGCCAAAGTTTAATCCTGCCCCAAATAAAACTCCACAAACTGCCAAGATAAAAACTAGATCTAAATCACTGAAGACATATCAAAGAGTCGACTCTTGGGATCTTGGGTCTAAAACCGATTTTGGCCTCCATTAGCTTGCCCACAAGAAGAGTGAAGAGAAAGAGGAAAAGCAAATGAGGCAATTAAGCACTGCATAATTGAGAGTTGCTCTGAATAGTTTTCCTGGTGGCCTAAAAAAGGTGCAGATTTTGCACCTTGAAAATAACCACCTCCATGGTGCAATTGGGCCCTTAGCACATTAGTGAAAAAAAATTTGTACACACTTGTTTTTTGTGCCTTGCAAGTCTTTCCATTGTAGGTATGAGGTATTACTACTCATTTGCTGTCTTATTCAAATGAGTCCACAAGAATACAGTCTCAGACTAAAGCTTTTTATTTTCTTAACCTTCTATTTTTACGTAAAAAATATATGTGTTTTCTGTGGAATCCTTACGTCTTCCGACATCCAGTGGCAAATATGTGCACATTTTGATACAGTAGTTGGTTTTTATTTTATTATTGTTATTGTTTTTGAGACAGAGCATCGTTCTGTTGCCCAGGCTGGAGTGCAGTGGTGTGATCGCGGCTCACTGCAAGCTCCGCCTCCCGGGTTCAAGCGATTCTCCTGCCTCAGCCTCCCAAGTAGCTGGGATTACAGGTGACTGCCACTACGTCCAGCTAATTTTTGTATTTTTTAGTAGAGATGGGGTTTCACCATACTGGCCAAGCTGGTCTCGAACTCCTGACCTCAGGCAATCCACCCGCCTCAGCCTCCCAAAGTGCTGGGATTACAGGCGTGAGCCACCACACCCAGCCTCAGTAGTTAGTCTTTATTTGCAGTTTTACTTTACAGTTTTAGTTACCCACGGTCAACTCTAGTCAGAAAATATATGAGGGTAATACAATAAGATATTGAGAGGGAGAGAGAAAGACATCACATTCACATATTACATGTCTTATTACTTTCACATATTGTACATATATATTCATGTATTGTTACTTTTATTATAGCATCTTGTGATACTGTTCTATTTAATTGTTATTGTAATTTTGTATAGTGCCTAATTTAGAAATTATACTTTACCATAGGCATGTATGCACAGGAAAAAACATCATATATACAGGGTTCTCTAACATTTGCAGTTGCAGGCATCTACTTGGGATCTGGGAACATATTTCTGTGGATAAAGTGGGACAACTATATTGCCTATCACAATGATTGAAAATGTAGGGCATGAAGTAAGTGAAATTTCTGTTTTCTTCCTTAGGCTACTCTCATCAGTAGACTTGTCCTGAAACTAGTTTAAAAAAAAATCTGGGATTTAAATATTGAGGAATATATATTTTTTGTGAAGCTCATTTTTTTAGAACAATAGTATATCTGAGAGTCTCTCTTGTTGAGGCATTGTATAAGTTTTTGGGTTCTGGGCCTGGGGCCAGGTTGAGTATTGTGAGCAAGAAAGCCACAGGGAGGGAGCACTTGTACTCTTATCCCAGGCTTGATGTGTGGGTATAAATTATTTAACTGCTATCTGTTCTCTGGGCAGGACCAGCTCTCTTCTCCCAGGCAAAGACACAACATTGGGAAAAGAATCCAAGGCTCTCTATATTCCCTGGACTAACTGACCTTATTTTTCTTCCAGGGCTACACTGTGCTTCTTCCAGCCTTTAGGATTTTACAGTTGCTATCTGCTCTCTCTGGAAAGTTCTGTCTCCAAAACATTGCAAGTCTGTAACATCTTACTATTCAGTTGACATCTCAGATGTCACCTCATCTGGATTATATTTTCTTCATATACTAATCTCTTTGCAAAATTATCTTCCTGATTTATCTATCATTAAGTAAATATAAGTTTAGTGACTACAATGCAACAGATGTTGTTTCATGTTTCCAGAATACATTATTTAAAAAATAACGTATTTTGAAATCCCTGTAGTCTGGAAAATGACGTAATACCTTATGCATTGTTTCATGCATAGGTGTTACCTGAAACAGGAAACAGGTACTTTGTCATGCTTCCAGACTACAGGGATTCAAATATAATGGTGTCCCTGAAAGTAAGGAATTCAAATTGCATGCACATGATAAACATGTAAACAAATAAATAATTTTAGGGCTACGTGAATTGTATGAAAATTAGCCACCAAAACTCTAACTCTAGTCCTATAGAACGTAGAAATTGAGAAGTTCATTTGACTAGATAAGGGTTAAACTCTTGAGAAGATTGTATTTGAACTTATTCTGATTTGTGACGATCTTAGAAATGAGCACTGCAAGCAGAAAGCACAGGGAGTACAAAGCGTGGACAGAACTGAGCAAGAGAATGAAAGTCAGAGGCTGAGTGAACAGAGAGAGGTGAGTTCTGAGACTCTGACAGAGGCCAGATAGTGTGACCCTTATGGGGTATAGTAAAAGATTTGAACTGTATGCAAGTTTAATGGGAAACAATGAATATTTTTAGAAAGGGCATAATACAATTCTATGCATATTTTTTGAGTGTTCTGTCTGGCTGCTGTTGTGGAGAACCAATGGAGAATGTTACATTAGGATAATTTGTTGTACCCTAGATTTGTTGTAGAAACAAATAAATGATATAATTACAGTGGCTTCATACCATCAATGCTTATTTGTCATTCAAGCAATGAGGCAAGTGGGGAAATGTCTTAATTTGATGAATGGTCAAAGATATGAGCTTACAGGCTTCTCATCACATGACTGTAAGTTTGCCATGATAGGAGAATAAGGACTCAGTAATGCATCAGATGTGATGTATAATATATGACCTCAGTTCTATTCGCTAGAACCCCATCATATATTCAAATGAACAGGAAATATAGGGGAGCAATTGATATTCCATGAGCACTAACTGGACATATCAAAGAAGGAAAAAACAAGTGGTGAATAAGACATGGTAGGATGCAGTTCTGTAATTAGAATAAGTGAGCAGGAAGAAGAAAAGATTGTGATAAAAGAATGCTATGTTTAGGTCAGGCACAGTGACTCACCCTGTAATCCCAGCATTTTGGGAAGCCAAAGCAGGTGGATCACCTGAGATCAGGAGTTCGAGATCAGCCTGATCAACATGGTGAAACTTTGTCTCTACTAATAATACAAAAATTAGCCGGGTATGGTGGCATGTGCCCTGAATCTCAGCTACTCGGGGAGGCTGAGGCAGGAGAATTGCTTGAAATCAGGAGTTGGAAGTTGCAGGGAGCTGAGATCGTGCCATTGTACCCTAGCCTGGGTGGCAAGAGTGAAACTCTGTCTCCAAAAGACAAAAGAGTGCTATATTTAAAATTGTGGTAGGGGTGTGTGTGTGAGTGAAGTATAACTATAGTAGATTCCTAAGAAGGAAAAGATCATTACCAAGGAGATTTAAAAACCTAAAAGTCATTTATGTGACTGTTGAAGTTTTCTCTGCTTATGAAAAGTAATATATATTTCCTTAATAATTATTTTTTATACCTTTATTACTACTTGTAGATGTACCTTTTAAATATTTTTATTTTTTGAATCAGAAATACAACCCATGGCTTGGGGCAATGGCTCACGCCTGTAATCACAGCACTTTGGGAGGCCGAGTCGGGCAGATCACAAGATCAGGAGATTGAGACCATACTGGCTAACATGGTAAAACCCCGTCTCTACTAAAATACAAAAACTTAGCTGGCCGTGGTGGTGTGCACCTGTAATTCCAGCCACTTGGGAGGCTGAGGTTGTAGACTCGTTTGAACCTGGGCGGCGGAGATTGCAGTGAGCCAAGATGGTGCCACTGCACTCAAGCCCTCAAGCCAGGAGACAGAACAAGACTGTCTCAAAAAAAAAAAAAAAAAAAACGCACCCCCTTTCCAGTTTGACTAAGTTAAATTTTATAGGTGTTTTATACTACCCTCTCTGTTGACTCTTCAGTTTTCTCTGTAACTTGAATGAACCGTCATCATTTACCACTTTTACCTAGTTATTTCTGTGTTGAGGTTTCACATTAGTCAGATATTTTATGGAAAGCTGATTATTGGTCTCCCTCCCCTCTCCTCTCCTGCCCTCCCCTCCCTTTCTTCTTCCCTTCCTTTCTTTCCTTCCTCTCTTTTCTTTTTACGTTTGTTCATTTATTTATTTATTGCCTATTATGCGCCTATTACATGATGCAAGAAAAGAACTCTGGACTGAGTGTCAGGAAGCCTACATTCTTATTCTAGTTCAGCCTGTTATTCTCTAAGTTCATTCATTCAACACTATTCAAGATATATCTTTTACATTCCATGTGCAAGTTTCTGAGAGAAGAGTTTACAAGAGTGCCTCCATAGAGCTTAAATTCCATTGGAAAGGAAAGGGATGGAAAACAACAAAATCACATTAACTCTTCATGGGCCATTTGTTGAAAAGCACATGGAGTTATAAAGAGACTAAATTAAATATTTGTCAATTACAAAATTATTTACAAATATAAAGGAGTTTTTATTGATTTTTAGCTTTCTGTGAATTGCATTTTGTTTTCACCATATATTCCTATGATATTTAATGATTATTTTAAGCAATATGAGCTAGTCCAGTCAGCTAGTAGTTTTTCCTTTTTCACTGCTCCTGAACCCACTATTGGAGTGGACTTATTGCCTATAGCAGTAGACTGACCTCACTTTTCATAGGTCAAAGGTAACTCTGACCCACTCCACAGGGCTCCTTCATATTCAGCAAGTCTGACTTTCTGGGTTTCAAATTCTCTGTTAGGAAAATGTGGTGACTTGCTACTTAATTCCCCTTAGGTAAATCTAGTGTTTGTAATTTCTGAGGCCTGTGGATGACATACAGTGCAAAAATACCAGAAGTTATTAATAAAGTGTGTGTTCACAATGAGAACACTGAGAAATGACAGAATCGAAGGAATTAATTATTCTTATCATGTCTTTAGCAGTGGGAGCTTAAAGTTATAAAATCTTTTGATATTTATAACTGTATTCATTTCTACATATTTTGTCAAATATTTTGGTTTCTTTCACTTTCTGTATATGTGTTGTAAAATATAAGACAGTAAAACACCAAATTTTATTTTTACATAAGCAGGGCATTAAAATAATTTTTATTAGAAAAATATAAGACTTTCTCTGTGTGAAACAAGTATTTCTTGCTAGTTTCATTGCCTGATCCTCATTAGACTTTTCATTCCCATAATGATTTCATATTTAGTCAGAGATGGTAAATCCAAAATCAAGAACATTAAGGATTGTCACACTTTGTTCACCAACAGTCAAACATTACTTTATTTAATCCTAGAAACTGTCCCCCAGCTATGATTAGTTTACATGAATAGAAAAGGTCAAATTCCCAGTCTGATTTTGCTTTGTTTTTGTTCTCTTTCCAAGACCTTAAACAGAGTATAGGTCCTCAGCTTCTTTTTTTCCTTTACTAAAATATTCTTAAAATAACCTTTTAACTAATTCAGTTTTGATAAAGGTTTTTTGGTTGCCATTATTGTTGCCACTTCTCCTATTTATCAATAGCTTTTTATTATGACACTATATATCATTTATCATATTGTTATAGTTTTATATCATCTATATCATTAATATACTTATATGAGATATGTCATATGTATCAACTACCTAAATGTGTATATTTTTAATCTGTATTATTTTAATCTTTTTTATTTAACATCCTTATTTCTATTACATTTCTTTCATAATAATTAATCTAATCATAATTAGCACAAGAAACACTCAGGTAAGTTCTCTTTTTTCTTTTTTTTTCTGAGACAGAGTTTCACTCTTATTGCCCAGGCTGGAGTGCAACAGTGTGATCTCAGCTCACTGCAACCTCTGCCTCCCAGGTTCAAGCAATTCTTCTGCCTTATCCTCCCTAGTAGCTGAGATTAGAGGCATGTGCCACCACACCTGGCTAATTTTGTATTTTTAGTAGAGACAGGGTTTCACCATGTTGGCCAGGCTGGTCTCAAACTCCTGACCTCAGGCGATCCACCTGCTTTGGCCTCCCAAAGTGCTGGGATTACAGGCATGAGCCATCATGCCTGGCCAGTAAGCTCTTACTCAAAAAAGAGGAATGAAGATATAATTATTTTATTTTTCCCCATTGGTATGAGATATATCTCCAACAAAAAAAGCCACTCAGTTTTATTAACTAAGAGAAGATGAGCATCAGGGTAAATCTAAGTTCATAGGCAGCCAGTTGAATTACAAATGAAATGATTCTTCCAAGAAAATATGACTTCTGTCCATATTTTTATCTCAAGGAAACTATTGGAATAGTGATAGCGCCATCATGACACAAAAGAACTTTAAAGTCCAGGTTTTGAAAAGTTTGGTAGAATTATGTTTTCTTCTTTTAAGATTGGTTCATTCCTTACATGAGAGTACTTATGAAATTATATACTTAAATGTTTTGCTCAGTGATGAAAAACTTTCCTCCTGTTTAGTCAAAATCTAAGAGTAGGCTTTAAGAGACATAGATACAAATACAGTCTAGTCTCTATATAAATAGTTGGTCAAATTAATTGATATTAATTTAGATACTATAAATAAATCAGACAGCATTGTAGAACAAAAATATTACTCACTAATAGACCTGAGAATAGAAATAAGTAAATGGCTTTCTGAGAACCTTGTCTGTATTTTGAAATATAAGTTTGATTAATTTGAGGAGATTCAGCAGAGTTACTAAAAGTTTAACATTGCTAACTAGATTCAGGTAATAAAAATACATATTTCTGGTGTAATTCTCTTTAAAATAACAAAAAATAATTAAAGGCATTTGTGCCAGGCATTCCCATTCCATTAGACTTCAGAACAAAGCTTTTAAGGAGTATAATTAGTCCTGTTTTGCAGATTCAGAAATTAAGCAAAGGTAGGTGAATTAACTTGCCAAAGGTTATACAGAAATGAGTACAATTAAATAGTAAGTAAATTTTGTTCAGTCCCAAAATACATACTGTTGATAAATTTAAATTTTGTAAATGTAACTAACAGAGCTGTTTGACTCTCCAATAAACAGCTTGGCAATTCTCACAATTCAAGTTTTATTTTTGAGGAAGGACTGTGTTAATATTGCAGTTTATGTCGTGTTATTAAAGAAATATTAAATGAAGTAACTCCATTTAAGAAAAGATTTTAAAAATATAAATGTTATTTTACTTCTAATTATAAAAATTGTTGTTTGCTCATTAGAAGGAAATTGAAAATCATAAGAAGAAAAATATATTTTCCAGTAATTCTAGTGCTTACCAATAATTACTGTACAGCCCATAATATATGTAATTTCAGTATTTTTCTAGTTTTAATCAACCAAAAAGGCATAATGTATATATTACATTTTTTAAAGATTAGCAATATATATTTACTTATTGTTCTAAAATATTTAATTCCAGCTTATGGATAGATAGTAATATAAATATATTATTTTGCAATTTTATCTAAAATTAGCATAATTGGTCTCATAGAAAAAACAATTTGAGTATAAACTCCTTGAGGATGGGGACTTTATTTTCCTATTCACTGCTGTAACTCAGTGTCTGGTACCTAACACATAATGGTCAATAATTATTTTTAAAAGAATAAATAGATGAATGAAAGAATAAATTAATTTTCCCACACTATCTCATGATTTCTTTAAGATAAATAACTTGAAGTGAAATTGCTACATCAAAGCATATGCATATTTATATATTTGTTATTCATATTGAACATTTCCTTTCAAGAAAGATTTTTACCCCAACTAGCAAAATACAGGATACTAATTTCTTTGATACTCATCATATTGAATATTATTTTATCTGAACTTTGTAAATAGAGTCTGAACAAAAAATAATTTTAAAAAGGATTATTTCATCCTTTGTGAGGTTGAGAGTTTCTCTTATTTATATAGTACATTTATATCTATGTATTTATCTCTCTATAGCTACACATAAATACCTTAAAATATATCGATTTTATATACCTATAGCAATATTTTTCCATTATGTTGATTGTCTTATCCAAATTATTTTATTTTTATTAGCGAAAATAATATATGAATACATATGAAATACGTTAAAGCAAATCAGACATGAGATTTTATTAATACTTCCATGTATATTCATTGAATAATATTAAAATATCACTCTTACACATTGATCAAACTCAATAAATTAATGGTATCCTAATATCACCTGATATCTAGTACATGTTCAGTTTGTATTGATGTTCTCTAGCAATCTCCAAAGGGGTCCAGGGGATTTTTTTTATTTTTGTAGTAGCAGAATGAACACACAAATTTTTATACATTTGATGCTTTTCAATTCGTTATTCTTTTTGATGCCCAATTTAGACTGTCTTTGACCAGTGATTTGGGTCTTTGTCCTTTTCATATAACCCCAGAAGTCTTCAATAGCTTCTTCACTTTAAATTCAGAAAAATAAGATGTCCAGATTCGTTTTGTACACTTCCTTACCTCACATCTTGAATCCAAATTTTCTCCAAGGATGTCTTCTTTGATTATTGTAATCTACGTGATTTTTTAAAGTCCTCTCTCTAAGAATACAGCGTTTAATCCATCACAGTATATAACCCATTTGCATTTCTTTAATATTTCCATTTTATATCATTTTATATACTAATATTTAAAGTACTTTACCAAATCTTTTCAAATGATTTATGCGTTCAATATTTATAAATATTTTTCTTTAGTACGATTGTTAAATATGAGCATATATTTCCTTACAGTTACTATTTTTAATTTATGTTTTCCTTCTATGGAACATAACAGATCAGCTGGGAAATGTAAAATGTATTTGAGGGAGACAGGCATTCAGTTTACTCAATGGAAACACAATATATTAATTCACTGAATTGAGGGAGACATTGGAAGAAATGCACAAAATAATTAGACAAAAGTTACTATTTACCTTCCTTTGACCATAATAATGACATAAGCCAACAAGACAGCTTACTGCTCATTCTTCTAAGGCCATTCCTGAGATCCTGACTACATAGGAGCTACTCTTGCTGGCTCTTGTTTGTGGGTCAATTTGGGCTAATCAACTCTGGATTCATCTGGGAGGCTTTGCCAATTGAACCTGAAGTCACTCATACTTCTAAGGGACATATTGGAGTCAATGATATAGACTGGTCTTAGTTTGGATCTGCTATGTAAATCACGCTTCCTCCTCCTGGGAATGGTTTGCTAGCCAGGGCATGTTTTCTCATGTTATTGGCAGAAGACACAAAGGAAAAGTCCAGTTAAACTACTCATATTATTGTAACATTCCACTGGTCAACACAAATGATGGACAAGGAAATATATTTTACTTGTCTTTCTGCAAATCACAAAATGAATGGTTGGGAGAGATATAAATAACTGTGACCATTAATGCATTATATCACAAATGATACTCTTTTAAATTTAATTAGCTGAGGAAAGTCACATGTCTTACTAGTCCTACCTGGGAGAAGGATCTGTAGTGGAAATTGGAAAGTATTTGTGCAGTAGATAAAACAGTAAGAAACTTAAGATTTGAATTTTGTAGTGATATAAAAGATATTGCACTAAGACTGTGTGATTTGAAAATTCTTCAGTACTGAATACGTTTTTCTTTCAACCTGATGGGATATTAGGCAGTACAGAAAAGGAAAAGGTCTTTCATGGATGACTTGACCTATGGAATGACACTATTACATGGAAGGAGATCTTAAGAATGGGAGAACATAAAATTTATAGCTGTGGAATGAGAGCTTTCATAATTTTTCTAAGGTTATCAGAAGTTGTGAAAGGTATTGATTTAATGGCCCTCTCTGCTTCTTGCTGTCATAAGGGAACCTGAGGTCGACTGGTAAGATCATGATAAGTAGCATGTGATGGATAGCTTGCTTTGCTACTCTGAACCTGCACCACTATGCTGTCTTCTCCAGGAAAATGACACATGCAGATTATACAGATACCTTTGCTTATTGATTCCTTGTGAGTTCAACCAAACAAAATGAAGGAGAGAGGGAAGCTTAGAATATTTCCTTGTTTCCTTTTTTGCAGGTTGATCTAGTATTCTCTCAACTTAAAGTAACTGCTACTCTGATGGCAGCTGTCTCTACAAGATATTCTTTCTTGGAAGTCTGTGTAGAAAAAAGAAAGCTAACCTTGCCCCAAAAGAAATCTGGCCTTTAGTCTTGATTTCTGGGAGGTCATCTGTAAACCCTTGGGATGCCCTGCCTGATAGGAATGTCTTTGTTTGCCTGGAGTCCTTAGGCCAGCCAGGTAGTAAAATGTGATTTAGGAGGGAGATCTGGGAAATGTTGATACAGTTTGGCTGTGTCACCACCCAAATCTCATCTTAAATTTCAGTCCCCATAATTCCCAGGTGTTGTGGGAGAGACCTGCTGAGAGGTAATTTAATTATGGGGATGGTTATCCTCATGATGTTCTCGAAATAGTAAGTGCATTCTCACAAGTTCTGATGGTTTTATAAGAGGCCTTTCTCCCTTTTGCTTGGCACTTCTCCTAGCTGACACCACGTGAAGGACATGTTTGCTTCCCCTTCACCATTGTTGTAAGTTTCCTGAGGCTTTTCCCCAACCATGCTGAACTGTGAGTCAATTAAACCTCTTTCCTTCATAAATTACCCAGTCTTGAGTATGTCTTTATTAGCAGTGTAAGAATGGACTAATACAGTAAGTTGTTACCAGTAGAGTGGGGTGCTGCCATAAGGATAGCCAAAAATATGGACATGACACTGGAACTGGGTAACAGGCAGAGGCTGAAACAGTTTGGGGGGCTCAGAAGAAAACAGGAAAATGTGGGAAAGTTTGGAACTTACTAGAGGCTTGGGGGGCTCAGAAGACAGGAAGATGTGGGAACCTTTAGAACTTCCTAGAGATTTGTTGAATGGCTTTAACCAAAATGCTGATAGTGATATGGACAATGAAGTCCAGGCTGAGGTGGTCTCAGATGGAGATGAAGAACTCATTGAAAACTGGAGTAAAGGTCACTCCTGCTATGCAAAGAGGCTGGCAGCATTTTGCCCCTGCCCTAGAAATCTGTGGAACTTTGAACTTGGGAAAGATGATTTACGGTATCTGGTGGAAAAAAATTATAAACAGCAAAGCATTCAACAGGAAGCAGAGCACAAAAGTTTGGAAAATTTGCAGCCTGGTGATGTGACAGAAAAGAAAACCCCATTATTTCTAGGAAGAAATTCAAGCCAGCTGCAGAAATTTCCATAGTAATGAGGAGCCAAATGTTAATCACCAAGACAATGGGGAAGATATCTCTAGAGCAAATCAGAGACCTTCAGAGCAGGCCCTTCCATCACAGGCCAGGAGGCCTCGGAGAAAAAAAATGTTGCCTGGGCTGGATCCAGGCCCCCTTGCTATATGCAGCTTCAGGACTTGGTCCCCTTTGTCCCAGGACTCTAGTCATGGCTAAAAGGGGCCAATATATGGCTCAAACCTTTGCTTCAGAGGGTGCAAGCCCCAACCTTTGGCAGCTTTGACATGATTTTGCACTTGCAGATGCACAGAAGTCAAGAATTGAGGTTTGGGAATCTCTGTGTTGACTTCTGCAGGATGTATGGCAATGCCTGGATCTCTAGGCAGAAGTTGCTGCAGGGGTGGAGCCCTCATGGAGAACCTCTGCTACAACAGTGCAGAAGGGAAATGTGGGGTCAGAGCCCCTATATACAGTCACCACTGGGGCTTCCATAGTTGGCAATATGTGAGCTTCCAGAGTTGGCAATATTCCTTGCATATTATCTTATGTCATTGCCAGGAGGAATTAATGCTACTTTTGTCTCCATGGGGAGAAAACAACTGAAAGCTCCTGTTTAGAATTCTCTTAGACTGGACCCCATACATTTTTTCTCATGGTTGATTTTATTTGCATTCTTTCCTAGTTTTTGATTTGTACTTTTTCAAACCATAAATGTTAATATAACAGCTTCTAGAATGTTATTGAAACTGAGGGTGGTTTTGGGAAACTCTAAGCTTGTAATTGCTGTTAAAAGTGAGGGTGGTCTTGTGAACCATTCTCCGATTTGCAGTTGGCTACTTGTGCAGTTGGCATCCAAAGTGTGACTCAATAGAAAATTCCTGAGTCACTGAAACATGTGGTTTGAGAAGAGGAAGAATGATGAATCATTGAGTTGCTTCTTGCCTTATTTTGCTTCATTCAGCAATAAATTGGCTAATTTTAATTGTATCATTTAGCCATAATAAATTATAAACTGTGAGTATGACAATATTTTGTAAATCTTATATATGAATGTTTAAACCTAAGGTTGGTTTGGGTACCCTCTAACTTTGCAGTATGTACCAGAAGTGATGGCAGTTTTGTGAATTGTTCATCCTCTGAACTTCACAGGGTATCTGTAATTTCTGTCTCCTGTCACTTATTAGTCCCAAGGTTACATTATTAACCCTTAGCATGTCTGTATACTTATCCCAAATCTTTGTAAAAATTTGCTTCTGTTAAAACCTCATTGAATTGTCCTAAGCTATGGATGCATTTCTTTTCTGCTGACAACCTAACAACTATATTTCAGTTTTTCTTTTTAAATTCAATGCATATAATTATTAATTTTGGTGTATTATGTGTAATAGTTATGTTATTCATTATATTTTTTAAAGTTCAATGTGATTTTCTACATGTAGGTATGTGTGTATCCCTCAAAATCTGTTCAATTGAATACTTCCAACATGCGTCTATACTTCGTTATGGCTTTATTACTTTATAAATTGTAACTGTATGTATATTTTTCAAATGTATATAATGTAAGACTTTCCTCATTAATACTGATTTGAAAATATCTCACAAATTCATGGGCATTTATCTTGATAAGTTTAATTTATATGTAATAATTTAAAAAATATATAAAAGGCTGGGCACTGTGGCTCACGCCTGCAATCCCAGCACTTTGGGAGGCCAAGGCAGGTGGATCTCTTGAGGTCAGAAGTTTGACAGCAGCCTAGCCAACATGGCAAAATGACATCTCTACTAAAAATATAAAAATTAACTGGTTGTGGTGGTGCATGCCTATAGTCCCAGCTACTTGGGAGGCTGCAACAGAATTGTTTAAACCCAGGAGGCAGAGGTTGCAGTTAGCTGAGATTGTGCCACTCCACTCCAGCTTGGGTGACAGAGTGAGACCTCATCTCAAAAAAAATATATATGTTTGAAATATATATATATATATATATATATATATAATAGAATTTTGAGGCAACTGACAGCTTATACTATTTGACCATCCTACCAGAACAAGTATAAATCACAATTTTCCCCAAATTTACTCATAATTTCAATAATATTTAGCATAAATCTTCATAGAAGTCTTAAATATTTATAGTTAAATTAATTATACACATTTATATTTTAACTTTTTGTGGATATTCCTTCAAAATATTGAATATATATTTTCTTTTTGCACATTTTAGTCAAATATCTTATGAAACTTCCACATTGTAGTCACTATTTAAGAAAAATCTATATCTTTCTTTGAAACAGAACTATTTTCCTCATTTAAACTTTACTGATATATCTGTCAGACCATGGTTTAATAATGGTGGTGTGGATTGGCATTCTTGTCTTATCCTGGTTTTAAAAGAAATGCTTCATGTTTTGATATTATCATGTTTATGAGTGATTCAAAATAGTTATTACATAGTGTTTAAAAACCACCTGAAAGCTTTTGCAAAGTAATGGGGAGGTTCTCTGAAGATTTTTCTTAGTATTTACTGAGATAATCCTGTAAATTTTCTCTTTTGATATATTTATATGATATAGTATATTCCAAAATGGAAATAACATGGGATGGGTGAGGTGGCTTACACCTGTAATCCCATCACTTTGGTTGGCTGAGGTGGGCAGATCATTTGAGGTCAGGAGTTTGAGACCAGCCTGGCCAACATGGTGAAACTCTGTCTCTACTAAAAAAGTACAAAAATTAGCTGGGTGTGGTTCCATGTGCCTGTAATCTCAGCTACTCAGGAGGTTGAGGGAGGAGAATTGCTTGAACTTGGGAGGCAGAGGTTGCAGTGAGCTGAGATAGTGCCACTGCACTCCAGCCTGGACGACAGAGCAAGACTCTGTCTCAAAAAAAAAAAAAAAGTTAAATAAAATGTTACATGAATGAAAACTCAGTATGTTTTGAGTGGTTAATATGAGCTAGACATTACATAAGCATCAATTCACTAATATTAATTCTTTCTGGCATTTCTGAAGCAATGTTAATTATGTTCAGTTTCAATATCTGGGTGTGTTTTATACTCATTCTATTTAGGATTATTTACATTTTGACCCTGAGTAGGTGTTAGATATTTACTATTTTTTCAAAAGTAATTCAAAAAGTAGAAAATTATTTTATTAAATTGACTTTAAAAATGTTTTTTACATGTTCACCAGAGTGTTAACAGTCTCTCTCTTTTCATGCTGACTGCTTTCATCTGTAACATACTTATTTGTATTTCAGATTCAACCTAAATTTTATTTAACTGAGGAAATGTGTTAGACATGGGGATCCAATGTGGCAAACATGCCTCAAAGGTGTCAGTATCAAGACATGGAGGCCTTTTGGAGACAAATTTCTCAGGAAATCGAGGCTTAATTCAATCATCTGCCTTTCAGGTTGTCCCTATACACCAACCCTAATGAACTAAAGTCTTTTATATATAAAAGTGGAAGGTGTCCAGGTTCTTGGTGGTTTGAACAAAGAATTGAACAAAATGCACAACCAAGGCAAGGAAGGAAAGAAGCAATAAATAAATAAATAAATAAATAAATAAATAAGTCAGATTTATTGTAAATGAAAGCACACTCCACAGGGTGGGAGCGGGCCTGAGCAAGTGACTCGACTGCCTGGTTACAGAATTTTCAGAACTTAAATACCCTCTAGAGGTTTCCATTGGTTATTTGGCATACGCTCTATGTAATGAAGAGATTAAAGTGAAGTTACAAACTTATTACTTGGTGTATACCCTATGTAAATGACCAAGATGAAGTAAAGTTACAAAGTCATTTACCTGGTGTATGTCCTGTGTAGATAGAGGATATTTCCTGTCATAGCTGAAGTGTTTCCCTTTATTTTAGTTCTAGGAAGTCCTTTGATTCCCTACCTCCAGTCCCTATTCTCCTGCCTCAAATGGTTGATAAATCTTACATAAAACCCTGGAATTAAAAGAAAAAATTCATGAATTTCTCTGTCATCAATGCATGATCACCGTTGTTTTTTTGTTTTGTTTTGTTTTGTTTTTGTGACAGAGTTTCACTCTGTCGCCAGGCTGGAGTGCAGTGGTGCAATAGTGGTTCACTGCAACCTTCACCTCCTCGGTTCGAGTGATTCAAACGTTTCTCCTGTCTCAGCTTCCTGAGTAGCTGGGACTACAGGTGCACACCATCACGTCCAGCTAATTTTTGTATTTTTAGTAGAGATGGGGTTTCACCATGTTGGCCAGGATTGTCTCGATCTCATGACATCGTGATCATCCTGCTTCGGCCTCCCAAAGTGCTGGGATTACAGGCATGAGCCACTGCACCCAGCCAACCACCACTGTTTTTACACAAAAGTGTCTGTCTTCAGAGATGCTCCTGTTAATGGTGTTGGCAGCACATTAAAAATAAAAAAAGAAACAGGTTGTCAGCACTGGCATCTGTAGTGGCAGTGTATCCCTGATGTCCTCATGTGCCCCTAGGGCAGAGGTCACTGCACTTAACCTCAGACTCTGTTCCACTGGGGAAGCCAGTGCCTTTGTTGGATATTAGTAGTGACTATATCCTACATTATCTTGGCAGACGACAAAGGACTCATGAATATGAGTAACCTGAGAAAATTAGGAAGAACTGGCAACAACCAAAATAATGAGTTTTCATCATTCTGAGGAAGCCTTTAAATAGTCACTCCTTAAAATATTTGAGAGAGAAGGGAGAGATGTAGCTGCATGAATGCTCTTGAGTGGCTACACATTTACTTCCCTAAGCTTCAGTGTTCTGAGAGAAGAAGGTTGCAGATTGAAACTTTTGCACCTTGGCTTGGAGCCCTGCTCTCTCAAGAAAAGACCCAAGAGGGATATAGTTCATGAAGAGAACCGTGGACTGTACAATTATGAATGTTTAAAATTACTTTTACGATATTGACCAAACACTATGCATAGGTGTATGTACATACCTGCATACACACGTATGCACACACAGAGTCTAGAATTTCAAAGTATTTACAATATTTAGAATTGAAGAGAAATGACAATATAAAATATCCTGTTAAGGCCTACTAAAAAGCTCAAATTCTTCTATTTATCATGATATTTGGGAGTAAGTATTTATAGTAAGGAAACTATTTAAGGAAGATTGAATGTAATAAATAAAGGTCTCCCTTAGGCATTTTTGCATAAACCAAACTGTAGAGAAGGGACACAAATAACACAAGTTTAAGTTGTGTCTCCGAATTTTAAAAGCTAAAACATCTCAGTGCCTCATTTGTGTGATATTGCTACTGTAACACTAGGGATTTGGTCTAGGTCTTGCTGTTCCGCTACACAGAAA
>CAUYLG010013735.1:0-32136 GCA_963573385.1 Cacajao melanocephalus
ATTCCTCAAGGACCTAGAAATAGAAATTCCATTTGACCCAGCAATCCCATTACTGGGTGTATATCCAAAGGATTATAAATCGTTCTGCTATAAGGATACATGCACACGAATGTTCATTGCAGCACTGTTTACAATAGCAAAGACCTAGAACTAACCCAAATGCCCATCAATGATAGACTGGTTGGGGAAAATGTGGCACATATACACCATGGAATACTATGCAGCCATAAAAAACGATGAGTTCATGTCCTTTGTAGGGACATGGATGAACCTGGAAACCATCACTGTCAGCAAACTGACACAAGAACAGAAAATCAAACACTGCATGTTCTCACTCATAGGAGAGTGATTAACATTAAGAACACATGGACACAGGGAGGGGAGCATCACACACTGGGGTCTGTAGTGGGGAACTAGGGGAGGGACAGCGGTGGGTGGGGAGTTGGGGAGGGATAACATGGGGAGAAATGCCAGATATAGGTGATGGGGAGGAAGGCAGCAGACCACATTGCCATGTATGTACCTATGCAACAATCTTGCATGTTCGTCACATGTACCCCCAAACCTAAAATGCAATAAAATATATATTAAAAAAAAAAAGGCACATGTTAACCACACCTGGCTGTGTTTCTATTCTAATTTTTTTTAACTTTTATTTTAGGTTCAGGGGTTCATATGAAGGCTTGTTACATAGGTAAACTCACGTCACGGGGGTTTGTGGCGCAGATTATTTCATCACCCAGGTATTAAGCCCAGGAAATTATCTTTTCTGCTCCTCTCCCTCCTCCTACCCTCCACACTCAAGTAGGCTCCAGTGTCTGTTGTTCACCTCTTTGTGTTCATGAGTTCTCATCATTTAGCTCCCACTTATAAGTGAGAACATGCAGTATTTGGCTTTCTGTTCCTGCATTAGTTTGCTGAGGATAATGGCCTCCAGCTCCATCCATGTTCCTGCAAAAGACAAGATCTCGTTCTTTTTTATGGCTGCATAGAATTCCATGGTGCATATGTACCACATTTTCTTCATCCAATCTGCCACTGATGGGTGTTTGGGTTGACTCTATGTCTTTGCTATTGTGAACAGTGCTGCAATAAACATTTGCATGAGTGTGGCTTTATGGCAAAATGATTTATACTCCTCTGGGTATATACCCACAATTTATTTTAATATTTAAGTGACATTTTAAAAATTAATAGTCCAAAGCTTATCCTTTTATATCGTTACTTATGAGATGAGTTTATTATAAAAAGAAACGTTTAATTAAAATATAGTACACGTCTTGGCTGGGCACGGTGGCTCATGCCTGTAATCCCAGCACTTTGGGAGGCCAACACAGGCAGATGACCTGAGGTCGGGAGTTTGAGACCAGCCTGACCAACATGGAGAAACCCTGTCTCTACTCAAAGTACAAAATTAGCTGACCTTGGTGGCACATGCTACAATCCCAGCTACTCGGGAGGCTGAGGCAGGAGAATCGCTTGAATCCAGGAGGCGGAGGTTGCAGTGAGCCAGGATTGTGCCATTGCACTCCAGCCTGGGCAACAAGAGCAAAACTCCATTTCAAAAAAAAAAAAAAAAGAAAAGAAAAGAAAAGAAAGAAAATATAGTACATGTTTCATAAATGTGGGTTTGTAGACAAGAGTCAATAATGAGGACCGGTGACATTATTAGAAATGCAGCTATTTGATCCAAAGTGGAATTTTCCAAGGCTTTGTAAAACCTAAAACCTTAAGGAAAGCCCCAAGAGGTAAACAGAATAAAAGATTTAAACGGGAAGAGAACCTCCGGGGTCCAGGTCCAAGAATCCAGTAAGAGTCCAACACAGCTCACTATGAAATCAGACTCGGCAAAACTCTGCTATACCCACTCTACTACAAAAAGGTGGTTGTGTTTCCACAGAACTGGCCTTCTAAGGGAGAACTTTCCAGACTTGACCTCATTTTGTGTCAAACTGCCACTTAGTGCCATTTTACTACCTGTTCCTCATCCTGATACCATGAGGTCAAAAAGTTCACACCTTTATTTTACAACTGAAAAACTGAAGTAAAATCAAAACGGATTCATACTGCACACTCCTCGCCTATTCGCTGGGACAACACTCCAACAGCTGAGTGAGTTAGCGCTAGCTGTGCTCTCCTTTCAGTCACATCCTTCCCTGCAGACAAATTAAGTCATTGTCTTACCCTATAAAGACAACAGAAAATAAACACAGGGCGGTCAAAGAAAAGAGTCAATATCAGGACTAACAAATGCTGTTGCTAAGTATTTGCTGTAAAATTTAATGTACACCGATGGTCTGAGGTCTGAGGGTTTTTGTAATTTGGACATAACAGCAGTGTTCATTAGAATTTACTTACTGACACACACCATAGAGGATATTTTTGTCTCTGTCCTTGAAGCACGGTGAGAGTATCACAGATGATACCATCTATTCCTTCCGCTTAGCTTACGCAGTGTCAGGTATTCATGGGAACCATTTTTTTGAGCATGTAATACGAGGCTGAATGACACCTAGTCCCTGACTTCATGAAACTGACAGTCCAGTGAGAAAGACAGACAAGCAAATCAATAATTTCCATAGAAAGTGACAAGTTCTCTGTAGAAATCAGGCACACGATGCTAGAAGAACACAGACAAGGGCAAATAAATCAGATGGGGTTTTCAGAAAAGGTTTCTCAGAGGAGTTGGTTTCTAAGCTGTCAGTATCAGAGTTTAACCAGTTCTGACTCTGACTTCAATTCCCAGCACTCAGGTGAGAAAGTACTTCCTGACCCTACTTTTCTGAGTTCCTGACACTGTCACAGCCAGATTTAGTGCCTGTGTTCTAAGAGGCAAGGAAAGAAAGAAAACAAGGAAGGAAGGGAAGAAAGGGAGAAGTTGGGAGAGAGAGAGAGAGGGAAGAAGGGAGGGAGGGAAGAAAGAAGGAAATAAGGGAGGGAAGAAGAAAGGGAGGAAGGGAGGGAGGGAGGAAGAAACATAGACAGGCTCCAAAAGTTGCTAGAGATGGCCAGGTATGTGAAGGGTGACCACCTGTGCCTGAGCAACCTGCATCCTCAACAATGGTGTAGAGTCTACCCTAGGATACCCTTTCTCTTTGTAAAGCAATGGCATAAGGGAACACAGTCTTCCTCAATCTGAGGAACCCTGGCGAGCCAAGCCACTGAAGTATTGCCTCCTCCCACAATCAAGAGCAGTAAAATGAATGCCCAATTCCTGTGCACTCCCAGAAAATGAGGTCAGACTCATTTGCTAACTCCTCAGGGTGACTTCTCCATGCAAAATGCACCCATCTTCCCAGAGATGGAACCCACTTGTGATTCTTTTTTTTTTTTTTGAGGCAGAGTCTCACTCCATCACCCAGGCTGGAGTGCAGTGGCACGATCTCGGCTCACTGCATCCTCCAACTCCCAGGTTCAAGTGATTCTTGTGCCTCAGCCTCCTCAGTAGCTGGGATTACAGGTGCACACCACCACGCTCGGCTAATTTTTTTGTATGTTTTTAGTAGAAACAGGGTTTCCCCGTGTTGCTAGGCTGGTCTCAAACTCCTGACCTCAAGTGATCTGGCCGCCTTGGCCTCCCAAAGTGTTGAGATTACAGGAGTAAGCCACCACACCCTGCCCATTTGTGATTCTGTTCTTGTCTGCTGGAACCAAAACCAGCACCTACCTCCTTTGGGATACCATTCCCCACCTGGGACTCCACCAAGGATGTGAGAAGAAAGTGCAAGTCATTACCTTAGATCGTCTTCCAGGGTCTCCTCATCTGAAGAGAAGGTCCCATTGCTGACACTCTGGTGAGAATAACTCTTCTTCCCCACTGACTGCACCCGGAACAATGAAGTGTCTTTCTTTTTCCTTTTGCCAAATAACTTCTTAAAAGGCTGAAATTTTTTCTTCTTGTCTGTGGATTATAAAATAAACACAAGCTGCAGTGTGGCAGGGCTGTACTTCCAAGCGTAAGAGCAAATTACAACCGAGCTGCCTCTGGCCAAAGGAGACAGGGCAAAGGGCAGGCATCAGCCTGAATGAGCGACCAATCCCTGTGCCAGGAATGTCAGGAACAGCCCCAGTGCAATCCATGCACAGTGAGGCAGAGCACGAGCCAAAGGCACGATGAGTCTTCTGTCCCCAGGCTCCCAAGAAACATCTGGGGAGAATAAGAAGAGGTTCCAAGTGGCCAGGGCACAGTGGCTCACGCCTGTAATCCCAGACTTTGGGAGGCTGAGCGGGAAGAAGCATTTAAGCCCAGGAGTTTGAGACTAGCTTGGGCAACACAGTGAGATCCCACCTCTATAAAATATAAGAAAATTAGTCAGGGGTGGTGGTACACACTTTAGTCTCAGTGACTTGGAAAGGTGAGGCTGGAGGATTGATTACACCCTGGAGGTTGAGGCTGCAGTGAGCTGTGACCATACCATTGCACTGCAGTCTGAGCAACAGAGTGAGATGAAAGAAAGGAAAGAAGGGAGGGAGGGAAGGAAGCAAGGAAGGAGAGGGGAGGGAAGGGGAGGGAAGGGAAGGGGAGGGGCAGGGCGGGGCGGGGAGGAGAGAGGAGAGGAGAGGGGAGAAACAGATTTCAAGCTTCTTGGTGGCCAGCACATGCAATAAGGTGGTGCCTGCTTTCTTTAACAAAGCAGATGGCTAAATGCCCCTCTCCATGGAAAAAGCTTGAGAAAAACACATAAGTCAGACAGGTGTTTTTAAAAATATTTTTATCTCTATCTATACATATCTCCAGTTTGAGGATTATTCTGTTTTGGCCTTTATTAGATATAGAAGATAACTGCCAACTCTTGGCATAAGCTTTGCCCCCTAATTCCCTCTATCCCCATATATTTCCAGTTTATTTATCTTGTCTCTTTTTAAAATCTACTATGAAGAGCCCCAAAGGAGTTGCTATGAACATCTTCCCATATATTACTTCATTAGTCAGGACCTAGGCTTGCTGCCAACATTGGCTAGGAGGTATTTTAGGAAATACCTTTCAGTCCTCCGCCTTTGGATACAAATTCCTTCACATTACTCGACTCTTTCCTTAGAAAAGAAAGTGTAAGTCACTCTCTACCAAAAGCAGCATCTTCTTGGATCTTTCCTTTTTCTTTAAGAAGCTTAAAGAGCCACTTTTCTAGTGGTCTGACAACCATTTTAAGAAACTTTTATTTTTTTGAGATGGAGTTTCACTCTTGTTACCCAAGATGGAGTGCAATGGCATGATCCTGGCTCCCTGCAACCTCCACTTTCCAGGTTGAAGCGATTCTCCTGTCTCAGCCTTCCAAGTAGCTGGGATCACAGGCACCTGCTACCATGCCTGGATATATATGTATATGTATATGTATATGTATATGTATATGTATATGTATATATATATATGTATATGTATATGTGTATATATATATATATATATATCCTTTTTTTTTTTTTTAGTAAAGATGGTGTTTCACCATGTTGGCCAGGCTGGTTTTGAACTCCAGACCTCAAATGATCCGCCCGCCTCAGCCTCCCGAAGTGCTGGAATTAAAAGTGTGAGCCACCGTGCCTGGCCTAAAAAAAAGTTTTAACCCTTACTGTGTACCACGGCTCTAAGAACTTTATAAATATTAACCCAGTTAATCCTCACAACAATCCTATTACGTTGATACTATTAACATCTCCATTTTACACATGAGGAAGCTGAGACATGAAGAGATAAAATAGCATGCCTACATCACAGGAAACATATATTTGAAGAGGGAGTCAGAAGTTTTAAGAGAGAGGTAAAAATAGAAGCTTGCAACATGAATTGTAAAACACCTGCACAAAATACAGACACAATTCCCCTCACCTTCCACCCAGCTATCAGAGGCCCCAGAGCTCTGCTGGCCAGAATCCATAGAGGAATCCACGTACACAAATGAGGTTAATGAGGAAACAAGCCAGACATCTCATTTACTCTGTGATCTTCAATTCTGGCTTTACTGAGATGTCACAGAAAATCTGAAGTGCTGCCAGGTGTGGTGGCTCACGCCTGTAATCTCAGCTACTCAGGAGGTTGAGGTGGGAGGATCATTTGATCTCAGGAGTTTAAGATCAGCCTGGGCAACATGAGTTCCCATCTCTAAAAAATTTTTAAAAAGTAGGCTGGGCGCAATGGCTCATGCCTATAATCCCAGCACTTTGAGAGGCCAAGGTGGAGGACCATGAGGTCAGGAGATCAAGACCAGCCTGGCCAAGATGTTGAAATCTCATCTCTACTGAAAACACAAAAATTAGCCAGGTGTGGTGGCAGGCACCTGTAATCCCAGCTACTCAGCAGGCTAAGGCAGGAGAATTGCTTGAACCCGGGGAACGGAGGTTTCAGTGAGCAGAGATCATACCACTGCATTCCAGCCTGGGTGACAGAGTGAGACTCCATCTCAAATTAATTAATTAATTACTTAAAAAGAAAAAGAAAATTTGAAGAGAAGAAGTGGTTCAAACTACTTCATCCTCAGCAGTGGCATGAGACGCTGAGGATGCAGACAGAATAATAACCAATTACAAAAAGACAGTCATCTAGGAGCATAGGACAGGTGCAAAGAGCCTCCAGCATCAGTGGCTCCCCTGAAACAGTGTTGTGTCAGATCACATTTAGTAGGAAAGGATATTTAAAACATACTGGATGCTTGCTATACATAGGCACTGTGCTAGGTACAAAAAAGAATTACGTTATTTTTACTGTGTATTATTTGAAAGACAGGAAAGTGTGTGATACAGTTTGGATGCTGTTCCCTCTAGATTTCATGTTGAACTGTAATCCCCAGTGTTAGAAGTGGGGCATGGTGGGAGGTCACTGGATCACAGGGGTGGATCCCTCATGATCTGGTGCTGTCCTTGTGATAGTGACTTAGTGCTTGTGAGATCCGGTTGCTTGAAAGTGTAGCACTTACAAAATTAGCTGGGCATGGTAGCTGTGCCTGTAATCCTAGCTACTCAGGAGGCTAAGGCAGGAGAATCACTGGAACCCAGGAGGCGAAGGTTGCAGTAAGCTGAGATCGTGCCACTGCACTCCAGCCTGGGTGACACAGTGAGACTCTGTCTCAAAAAAAAAAAAAGAGGCTTCGGTTACCTTTTTTATTATTAGCCCCTAACCTTGCTCCTGCTTTTGCCATGTGTCCTGCCTGCTCCTGCTTTGCCTTTCACCCTGTAGAGCTCCCTGAAACCTCCCCAGAAGGCAACAGATGCCAGCGCCATGCTTCCTGTACAATCTGCAGAACTGTGGGTTAATTAAGCCTCTTTTTTTTTCTCTTGCGATAGGGTCTAACTCTGTCGCCCAGGTTGGAGTGCCGGGGTGCGATCTCGGCTCACTATAACCTCCACCTCCCAGGTTCAAGCAATTACGGTGCCTCAGCCTCTGGAGTAGCTGGGATTACAGGCGCGTACCACTGCTCCCAGCTAATTTTTGTATTTTTAGTGGAGATGGGGTATCACTGTGTTGGCCACGCTGATCTCCAACTCCTGACCTCAATTAATCTGCCCACCTTAGCCTCCCAAAGTGCTAGGATTTCAGGCATGAGCCACTGTACCCAGCCACCTCTTTTCTTTATAAATTACCCAGTTTCAAAAATGTCTTTATAACAATGCAAGAATGGCCTAACACATCATGTAATACAACAGAGATCATATCATTTAAAAATGGTTTAAAAAAATTGGAGGGTTTGATTTCAGAATATTGGTATCTTTTCAGTGGTTATTTATTCAGGAATGAATATAGGCCAGTGATTTTCATGACACCTACTTTAGGTTCTTATGAGTAAAATCTCCAGTGAATAATATTTAAGAACTATAATTAGTAGCTTTTGAAGACAATCCAAGAGTATTGGGCATGTGTTAAAAGAATGCCCTTACATAGGTTTATTTTTTAAAATTTAAATTTGAAAACATTCTGTAAGGCACCACAGTTATCATTATTATACTCTTCTATAACTGATCTTTGGCAATGACTGATGTAATAAGTGAAAACTTTCTCTATGACTGTCCAAGGCTGAAAATATGTAAACAACGCCTGAGTTCTAGTTTGGCAGCATCACAGTAAGTGGTCAAATGGCTATTTATGTTATATTCCACTTATTTCCAAAGTAAGATTCCTTTTTCCTTTTATATCAGTTGTCTTTTCCCTACTAAATATCGAGCCCCTAAAATTTTTTTTAAATTGTTTTTTACAATTGCTTCTCTTTTTTACCCAACACTGCTCCTTGACTATAACCCCAAAATCTCTAATCAGAAATATTCCAAAATACAAGAGCAACATTATAAGAATATCAATTACGATATCATTATCTCAGCCTGGGTCCACAGACTTAGCTTTCGAGATAAGCAGAGAATTGTAGATAATGTTAGAATTTATTGATCAGAAAAATAATTCATTACTGCCATTAAAAAAAGGTGGATTTGGTAATGTTCAGTTGAGCTTTAATTAGAGTTAACTCTAATTAAAGATATTAAATTAGAGTTTTCTAAACAGGTTACTCATCTATTTAACCAACCAGTGATCTTCTCTGCACGTCAGCTAAGAGGATTGATGAGCTCCTCTGTGTCACCTCACTGTTGTGAATGCTGGCACCTACTATATAAATTATTTGCTGCGCTGGTCATATTGTTGGGGAAAACAGAACATTAACAGGCCCCGGGAGGAGCTGAACGGGAAGAGAAAAAGGCTGGGAGAAGATACCATTATTTAGTAGACTTATTTCTGAGAACTGGGAGGGTTTTGGCATCAGAGAATGGCCTCCTTGAGGTGGCCCATTTATAGAGCTAGCTCACTTGAAGACTGCTTATCAAAAAGATGAGTACTCTATCATTCTGTGCCGCACTTAATATGGACAAAATAACTTGACACAAGTACACATGCATCACCCTGGAAGACGGAACAAAGTTCAAGTGTGAGAGAGTGTATTTACGGGTCACATGGACGTACTGTTTCAGCAATGCCTTAGCTATTACCAGGAAAGAAAAAGAACAGTAAAACCTAATTGAATTCTCCACCCAACAACCAATCCTTCTACCATGAGGAAAAAAAAGTTCTAAGTCCTACAAACACCAATATCCCTTCAAAGGAGGACTCAGAACATAGATGCTGTCATTAAAAGTCTGCTCCAAAGTCTTATTAGTGTTTGGTGACATCTCAGTTATGAAAAATAATTTCCCCTTCCTCATTTTAAAAATTAATAATGTACTTTCCATCAGAAATATCTTTAAATCTTAAAAAGTTTTTCAAGGGTATTTTATGTTTTTTTTTTATTCTTGATTGTGGCACTTGATTAATTTTCTAGCATTGACTTCATGAAAAGACTCAGAAATTACATTTCAGCCCACCCAACATTCAGACAGCAAAACTTAAGTGACATTAATAAGAAATACAATTTTATAAACTAGGGAAGGAATTATATTCTAATTTGATTCCCCAATTGATATTCTCAAATATAAGATCTTTCATGTCAAAAAAAACCAAGTTTCCAAAGCTTTACAATCCCACGTTGCATGGCTGTTACAAAAACCTGAGCATGTGTCTATTAGCAACCATTACATAAACTACTTTATGAGCAGTTTATGATACTGGGCAGTATTAGCAGTCTGTCTCCACAGAATCAACCGGATTAAGTGCATGGTCGTCAGTAGCACCTACTGTCTTGACAAATGACAACTGCTGATGCAGACGTTTTTGTGGCACACCGATGGGGCCTAAAAGATGGAAGCAATTTTAACAATGTAGTGAAACACGGTGCTTCTGCAATGCTAGTGGGAAATATTCCAGAACAACTGCCATATAGAAGTATAGTTTAGCGAAGTGTTCAACACTGTAGTACTTTAGATGGCATTTTAGACTTTTACAACACAAAATTGACTTTTGTTGGGTGCTTGGGCAGTGAGAAGAGTGGGACAGAAGGGAAGAAATGTTACTATCAATTTATTTTTCCTCACTGCAGCTCTAGTTAAGGGTTAAGTATGTGGGCCCCAGAGACATGAGGACTTGCCTCAAATCCTGATCCCATCTTTTACTAGCTATGAAACATCTGCTTACCAGCCTCTCTCGAAATTTGCCATCTTAAGCTGTAAGACTGAATTGATAGAAAAAAGGCAGTGGGTGCCACATTTTCTTAATATTTCAGCATTTTTCTGTTGTAATTTTCCATATGAAAGAACTTATATGTGCATCTATACTGCTTCAGGGATCACAGTAATTTTCATTTTTTAAGTACTGAATTGAATTAATTTATTTTCATCATCCAATAATTACTTTAGGGTTTTTTTTTTCACTTAAAAAAGTGCTCATTATCCATTATTTCAAGGGTATAATTACATACCATTTGATGGCTGCATCATCGTAATTACTAGTTTATATAGAAGATTCTAAAAATTAAAAATCACTAGGCAAGTCAAGCAAATCTGATTCATTTTCCATTTGTCATAAGGATGCAATTCCTACATTTTCATTTCTAAACCTAAAATAATAAAAGCACCCAATTCCTCTGCATTGGATTTCTAGGATATGCTTCCAAGTGAGAAAGAGAAATATGCTCTGACAATCCTTTTAAAGCATCATAAATGTCTTAGTCTGAGATTTCTCAGAATGTGCCCTACGGGTTGGTACCAGTACATTTTTGAGAATCCAGGCAAAATAAAGTTAAATCTGTTTGTTTACTATGTGACCTTTCAGAGTCTTTAATATGCTGTTATCGCATTTGCTCTCCAAAAGAGCAGAGGATATGCAGGTCTTCCTAAACTCGTTTGGAATTTCAGCTTTGGAAGCCTTGTTTGGCTGTGGAAACTTGACTTTCTCAACAACCAGTGGGACTAGAGTAACTCTGAACACACTTTGGGAAGCAGCCTTCACTTTTCCTTTCAAAAGTCTTTTCATTTATTTCATACCATATGTTACACACACACACACACACACACGCGCGCGCGCGCGCGCACATACACGCGTCTCCTCCATACTCCAGAGCACACTGCTCAGTAAAGATGAGTGAGTTAACAAGCACCTTGGGCTACTTTGGTTAAATAACCTTAATGTTTATTTCAACTTCTGATTTCAAACATGTATACAACAATGGCCTGAATCCTATAATTTTACTAAGATAAGGAGAATTCTGTGATCCTTTTCTTAGCTCTGGAGTATCTGAATACTTCTGAGAAGAAACTGCTAAGTAAAATTACTAGACACACACTGGCATGCACAAGTCCTCCGTGGTTGTCACAGTTTCGCTGGGCCCCATAGTCCCGGCACGTTTCCGGTATGACAGAGGAGCTGGCCACGTTCAGATGGGCTGTGCTCCGCAGGGCCATGCTATGGCAAGGCTGAGGACTGAGACTCTGCTTCCAGGAGGCATGAGGGAAGGTGAGCATGGCAGCTTGTCCAGTGACAAGGGGAAAGAAGAAACAGTTTTCTCTTTTTCCGGGGGAAACATGGAGGGAAGAAGGTATTTGCTGCTGTGCTGATTCAGAAATGACAAGATCATTATTCTTTTAGAAGGGATAGGAGGTGTCTGGAACAGATGGTGAGAGGCCCAGAGGCAGCAGAGACTGTGGCTTGCACAAATCAGGGGTCAGAAGCAGAGAACGTGGTGACCAGCCCCTTTCAGGGAATACCAGGTCCTGGACATTTAGGTGCACAGGCTATGGTATATGTGGCATATGTGGTATATGTGGTATATGTGGTATATGTGGTTAGGCTTCTAACGCAGGCCTAAAACTTGGATTTGCTTCCTTTTCAATGTGATGAAATTCTCTCCCTCTCTCTCTTTTTTTTTAGGAAGGTAAGATAGACTTTATTCAGGAGGACTACTATAATGGGATTTTGTATTAGGGGAGTGATATGGTTTAGCTCTGTCCCCATCCAAATCTCATGTTGAATTGTGATCCCAAGTGTTGGAGATGGAGCCTGGTGGGAGGTGACTGAATCATAGGAGTGGATTTCTCCCTTGCTGTTCTCGTGATAGAGAGTGAGTTCTCATAAGATCTGGTTGTTTAAAAGTGTGTGGCACCTCCCTCTTCACGCTCTCTCTCCTGCCACCATGTGAAGATGTGCCTGCTTCCCCCTCACCTTCTGGCATGATTGTAAGTTTCCTGAGGCCTCCCTAGCCATGCCTTCTGCACAACCTACAAAACTGTGAGTCAATTAAACCTCTTTTCTCCATAAATTACCCAGTCTCAGCTATGTCTTTATAGTAGTGTGAGAACAGACTAATAGAGAATCGGGTACAACTCAACATGATGAAATTCTACTCATTCTTCAAGACCTATATCCTTAAAGTTTTCCCAAGTCCCCAAGTCCAATGATAATTTATCACACCTTCCTCCAGCTTCTATGTGCTTTGCTCATGTTTCTCCTGTTCCAGCCCATGTGTGATGGGCTGAACTCTGTCCCTCCAAAATTCATATTTAAAGTCCTAACTCCCAGCACCTCCAAATGTGAATATTTGGAGATATGGTCTTTAAAAAGTAATTAGGTTAAATAAGCTAGGTAGGGTGGGCCCTAATCCAATATGACAGGTGCTCTCAAGAGGAGGAGATCAGGGCACTTGAAGACACAGGATAGGCAATATGAAGACACAGGATAAGATGGCCACCTACAAACTAAGGAAAGAGGCCTCAGAAGAAATCATTGCTGCCGACACCTTGATCTTGAACTTTTGCCTCCAGAACTACAAAGAAATAAATTCGTATTGTTTAAGCCACCTAGTCTGCTGCACGTTTTTATGGCAGCCCTTGAGATGTTATAATTGTGTGACATGAAAGAGATCAGCTTGGACCTGCTGTTTTGTGACTGTGCCTTCACACCTTTATGCATTTTCTTCTACCTGGAATGACTTTCTCCTTTGCCTAGAGAATTCCTAACCACTCCCCGCAAACCCAGTCTAGGTGTCACATTCTCTAGAAAGCCTGCTTTGAACACTTTAGCTAGAAAGAATGCCTCCTTCTTCTGTTCTCCACTCGTGCATAGTACAGACAGACATCTACTACAACAGCACAAAGAGTGTGGTAGCCTCTCCTAGACTTGAAGTTCCCTGCATCTCCCAGGGACTGTGCCTTGTGTGTCTGCATCTGCCACACCCGTCGTGATGCCAGACACAACGCAAATGCTCAACAACACAGACCTACCATTCCCCCTTCCCTTAGGGCCAGATGTGTTTTGGAAATCAGAATTTTTCAAACTCTATAAGGTATATTCAGAGGGGTCTGCGACAGCACTTTAATAATTGAAATGCAATATTTTAGGAAAACATCAATATTCACATTAAGCTTTGCTAACAAATGAATTTGTGGCGAACTTACAAAGAACTTTTGGGATTTTGAAAGTACAGATAAAGGACAGTGATCTCTTAGCCCTCTACAGTCAGTCCTGCAATCACCCTTGTTCTGAAAATGCAAATTTGTTTCAATGTGATTGATATATGATATCTCACCCTGTCACAAACCATAAGCCAGGAGTGTCCAATCTTTTGGCTTCCCTGGGCCAAACTGAAAGAAGAATTGTCTTCGGCCACACATGAAATACATAACACTAACGATAGCTGACAAGCTATTTAAAAAAAAAATCACACCAAAAATCTCATAATGTTTTAAGAAAGTTTGAGAATTTGTGTGGGGCTGCATTCAAAGCCGTTCTGAGCTGCATGAGGCCTCCAGGACATAGGTTGTACAAGCTTACACTAGGAGAATATAGAAAACTGCACCCAGCTGAACTGAAGTGTATAGAAATAAGACAAAACACACACATACCTAACCCCAAATATCTTCTGGATACCTCAGATCGCTGAGGTATCCAGTGATTATGAAATATGGCTATGCCCATCAACATGCGATGTAACAGCTTTCTGTCCAATTTCAGACGACTCTCCTTCTATCACCTCACAATATCGCACAAGCTGCAGCCCTTCCAACACCCAAGTCCACAGGCAAATTTCAGGACTTTTTCAAGGCAAAGTGTCGTATTTATTGTACGGATATATTTCTTAACCATCTGACATGTACAAAGCTGAACTACATTTTTCACTAGGTTCCTATCCTTTTTACTGTGTCATTGATGATTCTTTTGGGTACAATGCTACATTCCCCATTTCTCCATAAGCCCTGTGTTTTTTGTTTCATGAGTCTGCAAAGTATGTGGATTTTTAGTAATGCATACATGGCTTTATAGCAGAGCTGACTGCTACAGAATCTCCTGAAATAGGCTTGTACTTATCTAGGTTTAGGCAAGAATGTATCAATAAAAATAACAACTCATTGGCTGTTTCTTATCCTCTCCTCCCCCATCTCTTAAAACCACGTCAATTTTTAATTTTTCTAGTGTATTCCACTGGTCTGTTAGAAAGTAGTTTTACATATGTTTCACAATTCACAGGAGAAATAAAATAATATTTAGAAACAAGTAACAGAAGGCCAGGCACAGTGGCTCATGCCTATAATCCCAGCACTTTGGGAGGCTGAGGTGGGTGGATCACTTGGGGTCAGGAGTTTGAGACCAGCCTGGTCAACATGGTAAAACCCCATCTCTATTAAAAATACAAAAATTGGCTGGGTGCAGTGGCTCAAGCCTATAATCCCAGCACTTTGGGAGGCCAACGTGGGCAGATCACCTAAGGTCAGGAGTTTGAGACCAGCCTGACCAACATAGAGAAACCCCATCTCTACTAAAAATACAAAATTAGCTGGGTGGGGTGGCGCACACCTGCAATCTCAGGTACTCAGGAGGATTTGCGAATTTGTATGGGGCTGCATTCAAAGCCGTTCTGGGCTGCATGAGGCCTCCAGGCCACAGGTTGCACAAGCTTCCTGCCTCAAGAGGCTGAGGCAGGAGAATCACTTGAACCTGGGAGGCAGAGGTTACAGTAAGCCGAGACTGCAGCCTGGTTGACAGAGAGAGACTCCGTCTCAAAAAAATAAAAAAAAAAGAAGCAGTAGCAGAGGCGGAGATATTTTTACTGTGAAGCCTCGGTGTTTGGCCACATTTCTCCCACATGCTAGAAGATACGTGGGTTGTGCTTCCTTCTAATGCTGGTTTCTGCCACTTGAATTTCAGAGGGTGCCATGAATCAGTGACTAACTTTGGGTGGAAAATACTGGCAGGGGAGCTGCCTGCTACCTGGCCTTGCAGAATCCGTGCAGTAGCAACCTACCTCAAGCAAAGGATACCTCTATACAAACGCAGAACACATTAAAATCATGTCAGTTCCACACACAGTGTTGAACACTCAACACCTGTAGGATCAGTGCTGAGTCCTGCTTGGCTACACTGATGGACAAAACAAAACTTTCAAGAATATTTGAGGGGCTTCAATGAGAGAAACAGAACCAACAGGAGGGTAGAGAGAGACGGGTGGATAGATAGACAGACAGACAGACAGACAGACAGACAGACAGACGATATATTGCAAGGAGTTGGCTCATACCAGGAGCTGGCTAGGCAGGTTTGAAATCCAGAGAGCAAAGTTATCAGGAAGAACAGGCTGGATTCACAGCCATGGACTAAAGCTGCTGTCCAAAGGCGGAATTTATTCTCTCAGGAAAGCCTCTGCTCTGCTTTTAAAACCTTTCAATTTATTGAATCAGGTCCACCCAGATTATCTCAAGTAATCTCCCTTACTTAAAGTCAACTGACTGTGGACTTTAATTACACCTATAAAATACATTTACAAGAGCTGAATTAAACAACATTCAGTCTGATTAAATAACTGGGGACTATCTCTTAGCCAAGCGGATACATTGAAAAGATCATCACACTCCACCCTTTGTCAACTTGGCACCCATACACATGTCCTTAAGTTATACTTAATCTCCAAGTTTTTCATAAAGACAATAAGAAAGGCATCCTTTCACTAACGTGATACAAGTATTCCACCTACATCTGAAATCACACTAACCTGTTCCCCTAGAAGAGGATGCAAAGTCCTTGGGTGGTGTTCACATTTCTCTAATATTCTGCAACTTAAATACTGAGAGAGAAAGTTAACTATCATTATCATATCTTATGTTAGATAAGTGGACAAGAGACGGAAGAAAACAAAAATGTTTGGTTAATAAATATGCAAACACATTCATAACAAAATAAGGAAGAAACACTTCTGTCAGAGTCCTTGCTTCTACAACCAGTCATGTGGTCATGACTTTATAACTCTATAGCTATCTTTATAGCTATCTTCCTCTGCTAACCATTCTATATTCCCTATCCCTCAGCAAAAACCACAGCTGGTTGTGATTCTTTGCTTGGTGGGAAGACTGAAGCCTGCATCCCTGAGGAATCTGGGCCATTAGTCATCCTCAATTGGGTTCTGATTGTTACGGTTTCCCATTGCCTTTTGTCACAGGACTTGTGAGTGCTAAAAGGTCCTAAGGGATCTCCTGTATTCCAGACATGCTCTATCTTACCTCCATTGTATAGCAGCACCTTACCCTTGGTAATCAGGACCAATCACCTCAGCCAGTTCAGCTTTTCCTGTTGACTGAGAGGCAGGAGCCCAAAGGGGTCAGTTGACAGTCTCGGCTTTCAGTTCAAGGGAAGCACTGTGCCTCCCTTTGGAACTAAGTCTCTAAGGATGGGAAACAAGAATTTTCATAGTGGATCACGAGGAGTGATAGTAAAGGAAGACACTCCTGTTTCTACCCCTTGATTCCTGGACCTATAACCAAGTACTCTATTTTTCTAAGAGAAAGAGAATGAGTTATGTTTTCAAATAACTTTTCTCTTTCCTCCTTTCCCCGTTTTCCCACCTCCTACTTAGTGCTTTAGAAATGCAGTTATAACCTTTACATTCCCCTCACCAGGCACTCCCTACAGGGTAAGCTTATCTACGTGCTTACTTAGAAGCTCCAGAACTGGAACGCTCCCACCAGGAGATGGCCTCAAGAGACAACAGGCCATTTACAACCTGAAGTGTGTCCTCAACAGAATTCTCTCCCACCCAAAGAGGATCTCAAGACAACAGCCCCCTTACAACCTACCTCTGCCCACGATGGTGCCAGCTTGACCATTGGGTAGATAAGTGAATCATGCAGATCCCATATCTGCTTGGTCCCTCCCCTGAATGCCATTCACACCAAGTCCCCCTTTAAAAGCCCCTGCTTTTTACCCCAAAAGCCAAGCAGTATCCTTAAAGGCAGGAGCTTGTACCTCTTCCCTTAAGCTAAGCTTTGGAATAAAGTCACTTTCTTTATACCAGAATCGCTCATTAATTGAACTCTGCAAGTGGTGAGTGACTGAATCTATGTTTTAGTTGCAGACCCATGAATCCTGACTATGAGAGAAACAGCACCATATACTGGATTCAGACTTAGAGCATATATGGTTGGGTAATATTTTCGTGAACACTGCATGGAACACAAATATCTTGAAATTATTTGGCCAGTCAGAGAGATCTATCCACATACCTCTTCCCAAAGACCTTTCTGTCACTCTTTTTCAATTATATTCTTTCCAAATCCCTGACCACCCAGCCTATGAATTGGTATAGACTTATACCTCTGGCCATTTTTCTTTCAAAGCAAAATGAACCATCAGATGCACTGCTCAAAGCTCTACCTACTGTGAGGATTTCTCCTTCACCACTGTCCTTCAGGGCTGTCCCAGAATAGGGGTACAGCGTTATTGCTTTTAGGTGGTGCCTGCGTTATTGTGCAGAACCAGCTGTAAAACAGGCCTGAGTTTTCTCTTTCTTAGCTAACTAGACATAGGAACTCCCCACAGGCCTGTAACCCAAAACATATCTGAGACAAGTCTCAATCAATTTAGAAGTTTATTTTGCCAACGTTAAGAACATGCTCATGACACAGCCTCAGAACATGTGCCTGAGCTGGTTGGGTTATAGCTTGATTTTATATATTTTAGGGGTATAGAAGTTACAAGCAGACATCAACCAATACATGAAAAGTGCATACTGGTTTGGTCTGGAAAGGCGGACAACTCAAAGTGGGGAGGTGCTTTCAGGTCATAAGTGGATTCAAAGGTTTTTCTGACTGGCAATTGGTTGAAAGAGTTAAGTTATTATTTAAAGTCTTGGAATCAACAGAAAGGAATGTCTGGGTTAAGGTAAGGAGTTGTAGAAGTCAAGTTTCTTCTTATGCAGATGAAGCCACCTCATAGGAGACTAGATGGGGAATGTTTCTTATCAGGCTTAAAAAGTTGCCAGACTCTTAATCTCTCCTGAATCATAACAAGACCTGGAAGGTAAAGGAGAGCGTATACAGAATGTAGATTTCTCCCACAAGAGACAGCTTTATGAACGGGCCACTTTATGAATGTAGTAGCACACTCACAGGTCACTGCAGCCTTGACATCCCGAGCTCAAGCAATCCTCCCACCTCAGCCTTTGGAGGAGCTGGGACTATAGGTGTGCTACCGAGTCCAGCTAACATTTTTTTTTTTTTGTAGAGATAAGGTCTCATTATGTTGCCCAGACTGGTCTCAAACTCTTGGGTGCAAGCAATCCTCCTGATTCAGCCTCCCAAAGTGCTGGGACTACAGGTGTTAGCCACTGCACCCAGCGTGCAGGGGCCATTAAAAAATACATCAAGGCTGGGCATGGTAGCTCACGTCTGTAATATACCCAGTGCAGGGCCACTAAAAAAATACATCCAGTGCAGGGCAATTAAAAACTACATCGAGGCTGGGCATGGTAGCTCGCGCCTGTAATCCCAGCACTTTAGGAAGCCGAGGTGGGTGGATTACCTGAGGTCAGGAGTTTGAGACCAGTCTGGCCACTATGGTGAAATCTCATTTCTACTAAAAATACAAAAATTAGTCAGGCATGGTGGTGGGCACCTGTAATCACAGCTACCTGGGAGGCTGAGGCATGAGAATTGCTTGAACTCAGGAGGCAGAGGTTGCAGTGAGCTGAGATCACATCACTGCACTCCAGCCTGGGTGACAGAGTGAGACTCCATCTCCAAAAAAAAAAAAAAAAAAAAAAAAAAAACCATTGAAAAATATTGTAGGGGAAAATATTTTATTTCTTTCAGAGCCTGCTATCTGTTATTTTGTAACACATCTTATTGCCTTAAAGAGTCTGTTTTGTGAGTCTTAAGATCTCTGTTTTAATGTTAATGCTGGCCAGTTGTGCCTGAATTCCAAAGGGAGAAGGGTATAATGAGGTATGTCTGACCACCCTCCCTTTCCATAATGGCCTGAACTAGTTTTTCAGGTTTACTTTGGAATGCCTTTGGCCAAGAGGAGATCCATTCAATCTGTTGGGGTACTTAGGACTTTATTTTTGGTTTACATTCCACAGATACGGGCTGAAAGAAAGAAGGTAATCTAGCAAGAATGAGGACCACGGGCATTTGGGCCACTTCCTATTCAGTGTAAATGTGGCCTCAGGGCCTGCTCAAGCCTGATCTCATGTACACACCACTTCCATTTGATGATACTGTGCATTCCTAATATGATGATGTGGTGGGTCAGACAACACCCAGTTCACAGTAGGCAGCTCAGGCTTCATGGAAACTTGGTGGCCCATGATTAAGCATTCGGTCTCAACTAATATACATAACTAGGCCAAAGCTGTTTCTTAAAAGGAGAGTAGCTGTATTAGTTTGTTTTCACGTTGCTGATAAAGACATACCTGAGACTGGGCAATTTACAAAAGAAAGAGGTTTAATGGACTCACAGTTCCACGTGGCTGAGGAGACCTCACAATCACAGCAGAAGGTGAAAGGCACGTCTCACATGGCAGCAGATAAGAGAAGAGAGCATGTGCAGGGAAACTCCCCTTTATAAAACTGTCAGATCTCTTAAGACTTATTTGCTATCACAAGAACTGCATAGGAAAGACCTGCCCCCCATGATCCAATTATCTCCCACTGGGTCCCTCCCACAACATGTGGGAATTATGGGTGCTACAATTCAAGATGAGATTTGGGTAGGGACACAGCCAAACCACAACAGTAGTTATCTGCAGAGGATGGCAGAGTTTTGCTCCAAAATTCTAAGTGTGTGAGCTGTGAATCACCTACAGGGGCCAGCCAAGTACTCCAAACAGCATCCCTCTCAACCAAGACCTTTCAGGCAACATTGGAACTGCTGGGTAATATGGCCCAAATGGCAGAGCAACTTGCACAGAAGTCTGGACCTGTTGCAGAACTTTCTCTTGTCCTGGGCCCTATTCAAAATGAGCAGCTTCTTGGGTTTGAAGGTAAATGGGCCAAAGTAACACACAGAAATGAGAAATATGTTGCCTCCAAAATCCAAAGAAAAGCCACCAGACATGATGCTTCTTTTCTGGTTACAAAGAAAGGTCAGATGCAACAACTTATCTTTCACATTAGAAGGGACATCTCAATATACCTCACGCCACTAGACCCCTAGAAATTTCATTGACAGGGATGGCCCATGAAATTTAGTGGGATTTATTTCTCATCTTTTGGCCAGTATAGGTCTTACCAATACTTGATTGCTACTTTCTGCTCAGCACGTCCAGGCATCATGTAGCCTCTGTAATGTTACTGCTGTGTCACTGATTTCTTTTAAAAACAAGCTAACTGATTTTTTTTTTTAGAGTCAGTGTCTCCATTTGGTACTCTTTCAACCATGAATTGTTAACAATTTCAAGGTTTTTGTGTCTTTACATTAGTGCCTTCATTAAATTGAGAGCAAAATGGTGCTGATAAACCAGAAGTGAGCCCTGAAGAAAGGAATGGGTATTGAGGATTGTTGAGGAGAGGGCATTTAGTAACTTTTGAGGCTATCACAGATTTAACGGGTTAATCAGTTAGACAGCTGGAAATCATGAGAAAAATTGCAGTAACTATTGATAATATAGAGACTCAATACAGGTTAAGTAAATAACTATAGATTTCAGAATAATTTGATTGACCATTTTTTTTTTTTGAGACCCGAGTCTTGCTCTGTCACCTAGGCTGGAATACAGTGGTGCAATCTTGGTTCACTGCAACCTCCACCCTCCCAGGTTCAAGCAATTCTCCTGCCTCAGCCTCCTGAGCAGCTGGGACTACAGGCACCTGCCACATTGTGTGTGTGTGTGTGTGTGTGTGTGTGTGTTTTATGGAATGCTTCACGAATTTGCGTGTCATCCTTGCGCAAGGGCCATGCTAATCTTCTCTGTATCGTTCCAATTTTAGTTTATGTGCTGCCGAAGAAAGCACTGTGTGTGTGTTTTTAATAGAGATGGGGTTTCACTATTTTGGCCAGGTTGGTCTCCAACTCCTGACCTTATGATCTGCCCACCTCGGCCTCCCAAAGTGCTGGGATTACTGGAGTGAGCCACTGCGCCTGGTTGACCAATATTTTTTTAAACCTAGGGGCAGGTGCAGTAATAGTTTCTGCTGGATAAAAGGTGAATTTAAAGTCAAATTCTCAAACCATGCTGGAGTTATGTAAAAACTCTTAGAGATGTAGGACAGAAGTCACTAGTTCTACTATGTGAGCATCAGTTCTTGATAAGTTCAGCAGGAGTTCTAGATGGTGCCAGTGGGAAGAGGGCCAGGGTCAATGTGACACTAACCTTCCCTGGACCCACTGGGCAGAGTGCTTGATTGCTTACTGAATGGATGAGATTCATGAAGTACGAACCCAAGAGGTAGGAGAATGAAATCCTTAGTGTTCAGATGGTCGAGGAAAGGAATAAGAAGTCGCCTCATCCTCTGTGTCTACCTGTGAGTAGTGCCACACTGAAATGATTTCTGAGAACAGGAAAAAAACCCCACAAACTCTGCTTTAAAGGATTTTTTAAATGAAATTCTATAGTCTGTCTCAGGATTCTAAACTGGGTGGGACAGTCTGTCAGGCTATTCCTCCTTGATCCTAGACTTACTCTGTTGCACTGACACAAAGTTTGTGTCTTTTGGCTTCCTATTCTGCTCTCATTGGAGAGCACTATGTGTGGAGCAAACAGCCCTGTGACAATCACCATCCTCTGACCACATGCCTCTTTCCCAGACTAAATCTCAGACAATAGCTCAGACTAGTAATAGATTCCTCTGGCATGGTCCTATTCTGGGGAGACAAAAAAGATACAATTGCTACATGTTCTAAAATCTTTCAATTAACTCATGTACCAGATACTGCTGGAACAGATGACTTTCCAATTCTGAGATTCAAAGGGTCAATGACTGACGTTTCCACCCATATCTTGGATGTGTTGCCTCTTTGACTAGTGACCACTGACTCGTGATGTAGAAGTAAAGGAAAAAACTCCAGAGCTGTCCTTTGTCCTTTTGTGGTCAAGAACTGCTTTTGTGATACAATCTGTGCTCTATGGGGACAGGTGACTTAGGAATCCACGTGTTAGCTACACAACCCTTCACTGTCCGAAGTCCTCAAAGAGAGCCACAGGAGCCCCACGGCTGGCATCAGAAAATCTCATGAAATCTTCCAAAGCACACACATTATGGTTCAAATTTCTGTGACCTAAATGCAGCCCCTTTGGGCAACGATTGCTGTATTTTTTGATTTTGCTTTGTTGTTTTGCTTTTTGCTTTTAACATCGCTGAGTCCATGAACAGTGGCTGAAACTACGACATTTTTGTGTACATTTCTTAACAATGAGGAGAAATCCTTTTTTACTGGAAAAGCAAAACATGAGACAGGGGGAAACAAGCCCTGGAGTCCTAAAGATCTGGGGTTGGCCACCTCTGCCATTTTGTAGCTTCTTAGGACCTCAGTTCCCACATCTGTAAAATGAGGTGACTGAACTATCGACTATCAAGGGTCCCTCCTAGATATAAATTCTATGAACTGTTTCTTTAAAACACTAAGAAAGTTTAGAACATATCTGGCTCACGAAACTTATAACTTTAGGCTGGGCATGGTGGCTCATGCCTGTAATCCCAGCACTTTGAGAAGCCAAGGTGGATGGATCACGAGGTCAGCGGTTCAAGATCAGCCTGGCCAAAATGGTGAAACCCCGTCTCTACTAAAAACTACAAAAATTAGCTGGGTGTAGTGGCAGATGCCTGTAATCCCAACTACTCAGGAGGAGGAGGCAGGAGAATTGCTTGAACCCGGTTGGCAGAGGTTGCAGTGAGCTGAGATCATGCCACTACACTCCAGCCTAGGTGACAGAATGAGACTCCATCTTAAAAAAAAAAAACAAACTTGTAACTTTATAAATTACCCGTTAATTATATGCATTATGTTTTCTCTGCTCCTGGTTTACTCGCCAAATTTTGCTGGTGTTGTTATTACTGTGGCTTATCTTGCAGAATAAATGACCTTCAGGGCCTGGGAGAGGCCAGAGTATGGTCTGCAAGTTGCTAAAAGAGAGCCAACTCATTTAAGCCAGGATGCAGGCCTCGACTCCTAGGGAAGAACGTGCTCATGGAGAATGAATAAAGTCACAGTCCTATAATCCAAATCCCCAACCCCTGTTACTCTGGTCAGGCCAGTGAGGTTTTCTGAGAAGAGTGACTAACATGTGAACCTCAAATCTGCACAAAATACGTGAACCTGCCTTCAGACACACTTCTAAGACACCGGGGAATTACACAAATCACGCAGGGTTCCCTTTAGGTCCTGAGGTTCTACTCTAAAGGGCAAAGTCAGGCTTCAGACAGGCTTGGACTTATGAGCCAGTGATACAAAGAGAGAGCTTCAGTCACTGACCAATTCTGCCCCAGTATATCCAAACTGTGCTAACCTGTGTTTGCCTGTTTGCTTTTCTTGGTGTCGTGTATATTGAGGAATACGCACTCTGCCTGGACTCCTGCTCCATTCAATAATCCTGGAACTTTACATCCTGCAGGCTAAACTCAGTCTGTCTATGGATCACCAGTGCTATTCAATGCTACCTTCACAAGATCCCTGTTTCCACTGTATTCTGTCCAGATCTGGGACTATGGCCAGCCGATGAGTATTTACTACAGTCCTATAGTCAATACTATAATCCTAAGCTGGCATTGGCACAGCACAGAATTCTTGAGTTCCTGATGCCAGTGAACCCGCAGAAAGGAGGAGAGTATGCTGCTTTTCATAATTCAAGTTGTCTTAATTCTGGCCTCCTGTGAGAAGTTGGAGGCTGCTAGGGGAAAAAAAAAATCTCTGGTAACAGCTGATGGAGTTATCTCTGCTTAGAGGTTCAAAGAGTTTGGCGGTGTTAGAGATGGTTGTGATGGTGGTACGTGTGTGCACTGGGAGTGAACTGAAAGAGTGTGTAGAGTTTTTCCTTGAGGGTATGTAAAGCCCAGAGAAGTAAGGTAGTTTTTTGGACTAAGAGGAATCTTAAGGCCGGCATCTTCAAATAGTGGGTGATAGCCCATTTAGTGAACCTCACAATCAGTTTAGTGCATCATCACCAAAACTGCTTAATAACATTAAGTAGAATAGAAAAGAAGAGAATAGAGTGAAATATAACATAAGGCTGGTACTACTTCATGATAATTCTGTTTGCAGTTTATATGCGTATGCACACACGACTTATTATATATATATATGTTCTGATATAAAGCATATTTCTTGCTCTGGATCAAGTAAAAAATATTTGAGAAATACTGATCAAAAATGGCCACATTTCCCAGTAAGTTAGGCATTTAGATGCAAGAGTCAACAACTATTTATCTACACTCCACTGCATATGTGGCAGTCACTCTGCCTAAATGAAGAGAAAGCATTGCGTGCAAAAACAAGCTGAGAGCTGCCAGAGCGATTAACTAAGCTCTCTGACATTGCCAAAGCCAGAGCTGATGTTCATACTGCTGAGATCTCAACTTTGGCTTTGATCACTTTGCCTCTCAAGTACCAAAACTTTACCAGAGTTTCACAAAATCTTCCACTTCTCAATTAAGGAAAAAAGAACGCTTTATTAAACAGGAGCCTTAGTGGCCACTGAATTTGGTTTTGAGCATGACCTAAATGCTCATAATTTGGGGCATAACTTTAAGGAAGTATTATGCTTTACTTTTCCATATATGCTTACTTTCAACATACAATTCCTGCCTGGGCTAAAGGAAATAAAATCTACACACACCAGACACATCTCTGCTGAATCGCATCACCTGATAGTTTTTGAGTACCTTTCAAAGATCAGTTTCAAGGAGTTGGAAGTGACAGTGAAGTCACTGCTTGATTTCTACATGAGACCAGAGAAGTTAAGCTAACTGAACAAGGTTAGATGTCAAGTGAGTGAAGAAACCAGGCCTCTCCACTCAGAGCCTGATGTCTAGACACTTGGCCAGCCAGGCGCTGAGACCAGAAGACTCAGGTGGTCAAGGCATACTCTATTCCTCTCTAGTAGTTTTTCAGGGCTTCGTTTCCTAGACCAATATCCAAAGTATTTGTATGGCACCAGGGTATTAGGTAAAAGATGGAAGAAGACTATTCTGGAACCATTAAATGGAAGCACTATATTATGCTCCTTCATACATCATGTGGGAAATTTCAGAACTTGCTCCTAACCACCAGCAGCTGTGCAGGATGAAGACATGAATGGATTCAAGGAATCTTTAGACACATTCATCAAGGAAAAATTCCCAGTGGTTACTGAGGACAGTTAGAGCTATTTCGAAATATGTTTGTAATTAAATTAAGTTGGTTGGAAGGGGAACAAATACTATTTTTTTCCATAAATACTAATATTAGTAAACTGTATTAAACTTTGGACGTGTGCCAGGCTTAAAGTTTTACACGTAATACCTCACAAGCACTCTATGAGGTATTATTTTCCACGTTTTATAGATGAGAAAATGGAAGTTCAGAGAGATGAAATGATTTGCCCAGTGTTACACAGTTAATCCCTGGCAGTGCTGAGACTCAAACCAAGTCTAATTCCAACTGCCATGCTCTTAACCGTTTTGCTGCATTTCAAAAGTATGTCTTGGAGACACTATGAGATTGAGAGATCATTCTTTGCAAGGCATTCGAGCTCTGGAGTTAGACATTGGTTCTGAGTCTCAATTCTCTTTCTAGCTACAAGACTTTGGGCAACTTCCATAATCTTTTAAGTTTCTGCTTTCTTGTTTATAAAACAGGAGTAATAATACTACACAGCTTATTGACTTGTAAGGAATAAATTAGATATGGTATAGAAGGCACCTAGTAGAATGTCCAGCAAAAATAGTTATAATATTGCTAGCTAGTATTAAGAAATGTTTAGACACTAATGATGGAACAAGAGAAAAAAGAAATTTCTAAAATTAATGAATGGGTATGTTTTGATCATTATACGGCATTTCTTACTTATTATGAAAAAAGAGAAAAGAAGTTAGGAAGAGGAAAAGAAGGGAAAGGAGAAGAGTGGGATATAGAGAATCAAAATGTAAGAAGGAAAAGCATAAAGACAAAAAAGAACATTAGGAAGTACATAATGAGAAGGAAAGTTAAAGAGCTTTAGATATTTTACAGGGCAATTCAGATTCACTTCAAAGATGGAGTAAGTTTTCTTTATCTTGTTTTACCCCAATCCCAGGACACATTTGACCTCACTGGCATATGGCAGTGTTCTGGATAGTGAGAAAACAATGTTAACTCTCCTGCAAATTGCCTACAATTCTGGACAAACACATAAACTAGTAATGTTTGTAATAAATCAGATACAAAGGCAGTAACAAGCACATATACAATTTTAAATTACAGTCAAAGAACCATGAGACAAGAAATTTTCCCTTTTTTCTAAGATGGCCAGAAACCAAACTATCTCCTAATAATGGCACAAAACTCAGCAGGTGTGGTACAAGGCTCTGGGGTAAAAGTAAATACATAGGCTCAGGGAGGCGTCTTCCTTCTTCCAAAATACTCCAAGGGGTCTCTGTGGAGATGGAGGCTTTTACAATCTCTGAAAGATAAATGCCAAGGCAGGTGCCTGGTATTCTGATAAAATTTATTGCCTGTAAATAATGTATTGAGCCTTCATTGCATCTTAATTTAAAAAAAAAAACTATGCATATGACCTACCTAATTATGGGGGAAGCAAAGTAGGCACCTAATAAATACTTAGCTGACTGAGTTTTAGTTCTAGCTCACCAAAAGAGAACAGATTAAATACTAAAACTTTAAAACACAGAGTCTTCCAGGTATGAGCAATACCAGGTCCCTCAAATGTGCATTTTTCCATAGTAAGATGTCAGCTCTGACTCAGGACAAATTATTTTGAGAAATATTTTCTAACCATTTGAATGAAGGAAGCTCTCTAAAAACAAAATTGCACTGAGCTGTTCTTTGCAATGCTCCTGATTCTTCAGTGGGAAACAAATAATGCTGTTAGTTTGTCTGTAAGAAGAACCTGTATTGGAATGATAAGCTGAGTATTCTCTAATGGGATCCCACAGCCCCACACTGGAAAGATTCATTTCACATTCTGGTGCTGCTGTGATGTTTTATTCATTTCCTTGGGTATATACCATACAGAATCCTCAGCCTCGTCGAATTCACTCTCCCAAGTTATTTATCTTGATAAAATACTGTGGAGTGCTGTAAGTATGACACATCCCATGAAAAGTCCACTCTCAGGCTTCACAATAGGATTCTCTCTTTCTCTTTCTCTCTCTCTCTCTCTCTCTCTCTCTCTCTCTCTCTCTCTTTTTTCCTTTAAGACATTCTCACTCTGTTGCCCAGGCTGGAGTGAAGTGGCACGATCTTGGCTCACTGCACCTCTGCCTCCCAGGTTGATGCAATTCTCCTGTCTCAGCCTTCCAAGTAGCTAGGATTACAGGCACACACCACTATACCTGGCTAATTTTTGTATTTTGAGCAGAGACGGGGCTTCACTCTGTTGGCCAGGGTGGTCTCAAACTCCTGACCTCAGGTGATCCACCTGCCTTGGCCTCCCAAAGTGTTGGGATTACAGGTGTGAGCCTCCGTGCCTGGATCACAATAGGATTCTCCAGGTGAGTTTTTCCTATCCTACTTATTAATTGGAAGGCTGCCAACTACTGGAGGAGAGGAAGGCAGAGATCCTTTACATAACTCTGAAAGTGAAAGTGGACTTTTCTTTAGATTCCTGAGTTATCATCGGCTGCCACTCAACCACTGCCAATCACGCAGCTGGAAAAGTATCTAGCATATCATCAATTACTCCTAACATAAGAAATAAAGCCAGGGCAAGAAAAGACTATCAGGAGAATACTCCTTCACTGTGTAGGACTGATCTAGCAAGAGAGACTCAAAAGCTTCAAAAGATACTCCACCCTTGGGCCCCAACTCTCAGCATATATGGCAGAAGGAGAGGACGTCGTGTGCAAAAGGGTCTCGTGCCACAGTGGGTTTCAGCCTTGTTTCTCCCCCAGTCCCATGACAGAGGATGATCACAGAGCACAAAGCTTGGATTATTTGCAACTCCCTTGTCCTAGCAATATCACAACTCTTTCTCTCACATTTAACAAAGCTTATAAAAGTGCAGGAGAGAATGACTTACAGAGGGGCCAACTATGAAGGTACTTGAACTTTTTTGAATATCTAAGTCCTAATACCAGTACCCAGGTACTGATTCTTAGTACTAGCCATACCAGTACTAGCACTAATACCAGTACCTAAGTATTACTAATAATAACAGTGTTGGGGGATTCATGTCATAGAAAACTGCTGCCATGGAGACAGGAAGCTGGAAACCATACCGTGATATCATTAGGGTGACAACGGATGCCAGTTTCTTCCCCCATTTCCCAATTTCAGAGGGCAAGTACAGGGCCTTTACATTCCATACACTTACCTTCTGGGCTGACGGATGCCTACAGTTTCCTGATCAAACATGAGATTCTTCCATCTGGTAAGTTATCCCCGCTCAGAGACACCGCACCATCGGAGTGAGCATGCTCCACGTAGAAGCTCAGTAGTGCACTTGGTATGTTATGATAAAATGCTCCAACAGTACGAGTCAGGTGAGTGCAGGTACTATGGGGTTGGCTTTGGACATAGTTCTAATTCCAGTAAGGAGAAAACAGCCAATGGGGGATCCAACCCAGGATTCTGCCCTGACAGTTGCTCTGAGAACCCCCATGCGAAGCAGCTCAACTGCCCGCCCTGTGGCTGTGCATGCATCCCTCCCGACCCTGTAGTTACAGACGCATCAAGTAACCTCACTTGCAATCACCTTCCACCTAAGGCCCCACGTGAAGATATATAATCTTTCCATTAAAAGGTATCAATGAAAAAGGAAGGTAGATGAGAGGGCAGACATGAGATGCTTCAGTCTCACTCAGCATTTTTTACTTTCAGAGGATAGTAAAAATGGCAACTCAAGGAAGTGCCTTTTCCCCCACATCTGACAAAAACTGGCTGAGAACCACACTGCAGGTCATGAGAGCTGGCTGAGAGCGCGGGCCAGCAGGCTGAGGCTCGAAATCACAGCCTTAGGTACCGTTCAGGCTGTGGACAATGACTCCTGCCCATCCTCCTCCCCATCAGTATCTGCCTAGGACAAATGCCAGACATTGCTTCTTGACAAAACAGACTAGGCATGATACATAACACAGTCTACATTTTGATGAATCTTATGTAAAAGAAGAGTGAAAAAGCAATTCAATGTTTGCAAGGACAATAAAATCTGTTTACATGCCAATGACCTTGAGCGCAAATTATTTGCTACCTCACCCAAACACTGAAAGTTTGATTTTTCCTTTACTTCAATGAAGGGCAATAGGAGACTGAGTGTTTGGGACAGAGTACAGGTACTAAAGTACCATTAGGCATTCTGCTCTTGTATCTGACTTCAGGAATCACTTTGTCGTAGCCAAAGCAATGACTCATCCTATGCCACCAGCGTTACAATAGGAGCCTGATTTGCTGCAGTAGAGCAAACAGTGGAACACTGCTTAAAAAAGCTCTGCTCCAGCATTTCTGGAAGATTAATTAAGTCAGTGCAGGAAATGGAAAATCACTTTTACCATTTTGCATTAAAGAGAGATGACCAAAATACAACTGAAAGTACCAAAGGCTTTCGTTCAGAAAACCAGTAAACATTCCTGCATATGTTTGGTTTTGGTCATTGCTGCTTAGTTTTTTTTTGTTTTTTTTTTTTTTTGGCATGGGACAAAAGATAGCAGAGGCATCAGAGCTAGGGAGATTTTCAGAGATTCTGAGATTAGACAGTCTTAAGAAGGGGTAAAATTGCTAGCAACTGTAGACCAATGGTAACTGGTAGGCAGTCTTCTGATTTAGATTCATACTTGCATTCATTCAACAATTATATATTATCTATCCACTGTGAGAAAGACTTTACAGAAAATACTAAGATAATGTAATGTGTTCCTAATATATTAAATAAGATAGGGAGTGATATGCTCTACGAGAAGGGGGTGGTTACTTCAAGGATGGAATTATTATTTCTAGATGAAGGCAGCTTACTTGTAGAAGGGAAAATGATTGGGCTTGAAGGATGAATAAAACACAGAATGTTTGAAAATCAGGGAAAAGTCTGAGTAATGAGCACAAAGAAATGAAGGTGAGAAAATGCAGGGAATCAGAGGGCAGTGGGTAATTAACACTGCCTGCAGCAAAGGGCACTTAGGAGAGATATCAATTAGATTGGAAGGGCAGCTTCAGACGGGATTTACAGAAGATTGTGAAACATACTAAGCACATGGCTATGTGGGAAATATGTTCCACCTTCATGATTTGTGAGCAGGACTTATATTTAAAACTTTAACAAACAGAGCACATGGGACAGCCACAGTGCTGGGCAGAGTCCTGGAGGCCCACTTGTGGGCCACGTATTAACCTTTTCATCATGGACTGTAGGGTGGTATGGGGGTATGCCAAGAAGGGTTAGAACAGCTAGTGTGTGGGGCATGGGAGGCATTTGGGGGTCTGAAGGAAATGACCATTTACCAATAAGTACAGAGTACTTCAGAATTTTACCAACTGATACAGACACCCTGATATACACTGGCTGAATTTTAGCAATAAAGAAAAAAAATCTGTATCAAAAGCCAATATAAGCTTTGGATCTGTAGCCTGGACCTCTACTTGGATGTCCGCAGGTATCTCAGTAAGTTTAAAACTAAGCTCACCATGTACTTTCCTAAACACATAACACCTTACAATTACTTCACGAAATGGTACCATAAGTCATCCAGGTGCTCACACCAAAAATCTAGGAATCATTATCAGGCCCATAACATCGCTGCCAGCATATGAACCTCCCTCCTGGCTTTAGGGAATCTCCATTATGTAAATTTTGATGGGAGCCAGGGCTACTCTCTATTTTACACCCTATACTTCTGCCTTCAGAATTTTCTCAAGTTCCCAGAACGTTAGATGATAAACCAATATAAGGTGGTCCTGAATCTCAGGTAGTCTCCCATTTTCCCAGTAAGACAATCCTCCTGTCTCTTAGCAAAAAAGAAAAAGAAAAGTCTTTGGAAGACTTTTTCGTCAATTTAAATATATACTATCTTTGAACTCACGGACATAGAGAGTAGAAGAATGGTTACCAGAGGCCAGGAAGGGTAGTAAGGGGCTTGTGGGAAGAGGGGGATGATTAATTGGTACAAAAATCCAGAAAGAATGAATAAGACCTACTATTAGAATAGGGTGACAATAGTCAATAACTTAATTGTACATTTTAAAATAAAGAGTGTAATTGGGTTGTTTGCAACTCAAAGGACAAATACTTGAGGGGATGGGTACCCCATTCTCTATGATGCTTATTTCACACTCATGTACCCTTATGTCAATAGGGTGACTTATGTAGCCCTATGACAAAAATCTTATGTACCCCATAAATATATACATCTACTACGTATCCACAAAAATTAAAAAGAAAAAGAGGGAGAGATCCAAGATGGCCAAATAGCAGCAGCTCAGGATTGTAGCTCCCAGTGAAAGCGCAGAGAGCGAGTGGACGCCGCACTTTCAGATGAATTTTTTGCCCACAGACTGGGAGATTCCCGGCAGAGGAGCCACACGGGTCACCAGCGTGACTTTTTTGGCCGGCGCAGCTATTTTGCCGGCGCCCCAGCGTGGCGCTTCTCAGTGTGGAGTATACCGGACAGGGTGCCCTTTGAGTCGGGCTCGGCTGGTCCCATCCCCACAAGGAGTACAGCAATTGGAAGCGCTGAGGACTGAGAATTTCACAGCAAGCACAGCTGAACCTGGGAAGGCCAAGCTCTGTGGGGAAGGGGCGTCTGCCAAAGGAAAACTAAGAAACAGAAAAAACTTCATCACCAACAAGCCGGACGTTCACTCAGACCCAATCTGAAAGTCGGCAATTACAAAGACGACAGGTGGATAAATCCACAAAA